>SNQJ01S0221793.1:2898-15009 GCA_010110895.2 Picea sitchensis
GAACAATCTTCATTCCACTGGCAGATGCCTTGAGACTCTTCAGCTCCTCTGGCAATCACACTGAGGCCTCTTTGATTTTTTCTGTGCAGAAACAATCAGTGGTTTCTGGTAGTTACACTGTGAACCTCTTGAGCCTTGTGCCTTTGGCACCTTTCACCTTTCCTTTCACATGTGGCCTCAGGTGGTGACCACATGCATGTTCAGAAGCCGCTTTCGCGATTCGCATTTCGACAATTCCTGTTGTGAAGCATCTCGACTCTCCAAGTCGCGATCTCCGAAATGGAGACTAGCTTTGTGCTAGCTCCTCCCTTGAGCCTTCGTCGATGTGATCATAGGTTATGACCAGGGGCCAATTCTGAACACGCATTTTGCATTTTGACATTTCGGCATTTCGACATTCCTGTGGTGAAGATTCTCGACTCTTTATGTTACAATCGCTAAAAAGGAGCTTAGCTTGGTGCTAGCTCCTCCCTCTCACATGACCACCGACGGTGACCACAGCCTACACCAAAAGGTATTTCAGCATTTTTCATTTTGGCGTTTTGGGATTTCTATGGTGAAGTATTTCTACACTCCAAGTCACGAACCCCGAAATTTTTGGCGTTTCAACATTTCTGTGTTGAAGTGTTTCGACACTCCAAGTCACGAACCTCGAAATTTTCAGCATTTCGACATTTCTGTGTTGAAGTGTTTCGACACTCCAAGTCATGAACCTCAAAATTTTCGGCGTTTTGCATTTTGCAACTTTGGCACTCTTGTGATGAAGAGTCTCGACTCTTCATGTTGCGATTGCTGAAACTCCGAAGTTGAGTCAGATCAACGGTCCGCAATCTTGATGGTTCGACAGTCCAAATCTTTTCGTGATTTCGCAAATCGCGAGTTCCTGCCCTGAGTTGCTTCCTTGACTCCTCCAACTCCCGGTATCTGAAATGGAGTCAGATCAACGGTCCACAATCTCCCTTTGATCAATGACTCAGATTAAGTCATGGTTTCGCATTTTGTGATTTCGTCATTCTTGTCGTGAGTGTTCTTGACACCTCCAACTCCCAGTATCCAAAACTCTGAAATGGAGTCAGATCAATGGTCCACAATCTCCCTTTGATCAACGACTCAGATTAAGTCATGGTTTCGCATTTTGCGATTTAGACATTCTTGTCGTGAGTGTCCTAGACACCTCCAACTCCCGGTATTCGAAACTCCGAAATGGAGATTAAGTCGTGGCTTCACATTTCGCGATTTTCTGTCGTGAGTTGCTTCCTTGACTCTTGGAGTTTACGCTTCTGAATGGGATCCAACGATCACTTGTTGAACTTGCCATTGCCATGCCATTATCCCTGCACTGTTGGTCATGATATTTTCCATCAATGAAAAACACGCATACTCTGCACTATCTCTTCTGATCTTATCGAGCTTTCTCCGCCACGTCTTCCCAAAATACTTTTGGTGCCCACCTGACACATTCTTCCTATACTTAAGCCATCGTCGTTGTTGTACTTTCCATCAATGACAAGAATACGTTGCCTGTAAAACATGCCAACATATTTTGGGGTTAAAAATTGCAACATTTTTTAATCCATGGCCTAAAATATTTATGATGTTGTAAACAAAATCATAAAAGAAAGAAAAAACCCCTAAAAATGCGAAAAATAAATAAAAATTGTGAAAAAAATGAAAAATTGTGAAAACAATCCCAAAGCAAGGGGATACATGCATTTTTTAAATTCAAAATTAACCATTTTTAAAAATATGTTTTCTCACAAATGGGGTGACACTAGTCAAACCTCAACACACCCAAGTGGGGTCCTAGGAGGATGACTTGACAAGTGTTATGGGTCGCTTAGAGGTAGGGCCACCGAGTAATTAGATAGGAAGCTTAACAATTGTAAGGTATAGGAGTGGAGAGTATGGTGCTACGCATGTAAAATATGGAAACGAAAAAGAGCATTAAGTCAAGTAGTAGTTTGCACAGAGGAAGGATGCTTCACTTGATGATGTTGAAGTGGAGATTTTATTGCGGGAATAATGAGAGAAATCAAAGGAATAATGGAGAAATGAAGGTTGGGTCGACAACTCTGGTCATGATGGTACTAATTCTATTTAATTGGCTTGAGGGGTGGCAACTTCTCGAGGGAAATTATACAATGGGTAGATTATGTAGGTATAATGAGCTCTGGTTAGCTATAATTTACTTGTCAAGCCTTCCACGAGGTGACTAGAGTCTGAGAATTCAAATCTTACCCATAATTAGAGAGACGAGGAAAATTAGAGAGGCAAATACTGTGGTGAAAAGGGAAAGACATAGGTCGATGTTTATCTAGGTAAGAAGAAATATTGGGAAGCAAACTGCGTGGAAAATGTGTGAAGGTCATAGAGTAAGCATTTGGTTAAAGTATTTTTGGGATTTTAGGGAACTTGTCAATTCTAGGATGGATAGGAAATTGGGAATGAGGGATAGGGAGAGAGATCAGGGGGTGTAGAGGAAAGAGACAAATTCTTCATCCCAAGGGCCAGTCATGAACACCAGGGAAGCCTTTGAGTCTTGGGAGGCGGGCCATCGTTTCCACGAGTCGTTCATGAAAGTGAAAAATAAGGAAGATGAAGAGATTGAGGTGGAGGTTAGAGCCCATGTTATGGACCAAATTGGTGCAGACCCCCTCCTCTTCTCCTCCAGGGTTGCGCGACCTCCCGGTCTAGGATCGTTCAAACACCTGAGTCTAATTGAATCTTTGGCTCCTTGCTGGAACCAAATGCGATTTTTCACAGGTCCCTCTTTCTCCAAAGTGCAAGTCCTCTTAACCCCACGACTATCCTCTTAGCCCTTCGAAGAAATTTAGCGGCGAAACTCATTCTTTGTGCCAGGCCCTTTCTATCATATGACCTTAGGATGTGTCCCAGGGATAAACCATGAAAAGCACTTCGGACTTCGACTCTTCCCACAACAACCGACTCCTACGTTCCCAAACTACGAATTAACGAACTCACATTGGTGCAAGGATCAACGGTCCTCGTTCTTCCTTAAGATCGACGATTGTGATCTATTCAGACTCTGACCTTCAGGAGTCTCTTGTTGTCCTTCTCGGATATCTTCCAGAGTGCTATGCCTTCGAAATGTGAGTATCACTTCCATGCGTCCCTCTTAGATCCAACAGTATGGATTCAAACCACCCTTTGCAACTTCATGAAGATTTTTGTTTATTCTTGGAAAACCTTCCGGATATCCTGATCTCTTGCCACTCGTCTCCTCCCGATGATGGACGATTATGCCTTCATTCAGGATTTAGGAAAGTCCTCACTCCTCATGCTCACTTAACACTATTTTTACCCGAGACTTAGAATATCATCAACCTTTCTCTACTCTCCCTGTAGAGTTATGTGTTAATTCTCCTGCGAATTTGCTTGGATTGAAACCTTCAAGGTTCTCGGCTCTTTTCTCATCCTTCAACGAACCTTCTGGTGCCTTCTTGGAAAATTAACTCCCTTCTTCTTGAGCTTGTAAGATGAAATTACCTTCTCCTTGGTGCACTCCTTGCGCTCGTCTCAACCTCTTGGCGAATTCTACCCGAGCCCTTCCAAAATTATTAAGGCATTTCCTTTCCTTGCTCGATGCACACTTGCAAAGACTTCCTTCCTCAGAGTGGTAAAAAACCTTGGGATTATCTCAATGTCTCTAACACTCCAGAATGTGTTGGTTCTATGCGCACTCTCACTTTCTCAATGCCCACCTGGTAGAGTTTCCCATAGTATTTAGTAACTCCATGCTATGCTTTCTCCCACGCAGACTTTCTCTCCAAGGTATTCAACAACCTTGAATTTCTCCTCTAAGGCTGTGGATTGTTTTGGTGTGCCCTCCTAGAAACTTCTCTTCTGAATCGAATGAGTCTAGACATGCACTCCTTGTGTTGGCTCACAAAGTTTCAAATCTCTGTTGTTCACTCCTTGCACTTAGCCTAAAGAACCATAACTAAGTCAACACACTCATAGATAGATAATTATAATTCTATCCCTGCAGACAATTTCTAACATACATCTACAGTAAAAATGCATGCGAACGACATTCAAAACTAAACATCCATTACACAAAAATTGGTAAACAGAAAAATCTGTTCTTTTTCTATTAATGGTGGAATGTCCATTACAATATGCAAGACTGGACTAGGACTGAGTCTTGGCTCTCATCAACCTCCAACTCTGCTACCTACTCCTACTATTGGGCAACAATACACGAGTTTATACAGGAGGGTCTTGATGGCTTCCCTCTAAGACAAGCTAGTGGTGTCTAACCACCATTCAAAATTCCTAACTAACAAGGCAGATTACAATGATGGAAATCTGATCTGAATCAGATACAGATCCCTCCTACAGTCAACCACTTAAATGGCGACCTCATCTATAGCTTGTGCGAAGGCAAAACTTGGCTCTACCATCATGACAACATTAATTACCTTAATTACATTTTAAACTTTCGAAGGAAAAATGAGAGGGAGGCGCCTCTCCCTCCTTGAATGCACACCAATCATGATAATCAGATGGTGTGTGTTGAGGTGGAGCGATGCTCCTGCATCATACTCCACGGCTACGAAAATTCATGAGATCCTGCTCATGAGATTCCCAGCTCTGTCGAAATCCTCCTGGATCCCAAAATTTCTCCTAGAGCTGTCCTTCTGATCCTCTTCTTCACTGTTGTTGCTTCTGCATCTCCTCTACTGATCATGCAGGTTCTCCTCTGTCCAACTTCTCCTTCCTGACAACTTCTTTTTCCGACCTCAACCTCAACTTCCTTATCTCCTCTACGGCTTCCTCCAACCACTTCATTGGTTGGTTCTCATTGTGCAGTTTGCTCAGCTACAACTCTTTGTGCTGCTCCATGGGTAGATCATCCTAAGCTCCCACACTGCTTTCATCCTTTTTGACGCTAACTGGCCTCTGGTGCGGACTCCAATTTCACAGTCTTGTCACTGAACTGATGTTCAACTATCTCCTCTGATAGACTAACTCCTGCCATTTCTTTGGCTGGTTCCATTCCATCTTCCTCCAGCTGCAACTCATGCTAGTATGTCTCTTCTGGCATGGCTATCTCATGGAAGCCACCTCCTGGCTCTAGACTGTCCAACCAATCCTCTAGTATCTTCAAATCCATCTCCCACTGAGTGAGTAACTCAATCGGGTGCTCCTCTTTTGTTGGGGAAGGCTTCAGTATCCTCTCCTTCTCCTCCATGACAGTATATGCAACACCTATGCTAGCCTCTCCTCGACTGCTTGGAAGGAATATCTGGATTCCCCCAATGACTAGAATGCTCCTCTGATCCTTCTCCTTTGTGATGGAAGTTTTCAACTTCTCATCATATTCATTCACACGACTCGCAACTCCACAAGAGTATTCATATGGATGAGGCCTTTCTTCCACCTCCCCTCCATATGTCAACACCCCTTGCTGACATGAACTCTCGGTTGAGTTCATCTCTTATCCCTTGCCCACCTGGAAAATCGGGATGCCTCCTCTGCTCTCCTGGTAGTTTATGAGATCACTTGACCCCTTCTCATTTCCCACCTAGAAGTCTACAAGACCTCTACCAGATCTCTTTCCCTCTCCACTGAGGCTTTCGATATATCTCAACCACCTCTTTAACACCTATTGTTTCCTCCTCACCAATAAATTCCGAACAAGCCACTTAACTGTCCTTTTCAAAGGCCACTCGTATCTCCAACGTACCTTTGCCTCATGCTGCATTCTTAATGCTAGCTTCTCCATCTCTGCTCAGATTTCACTGAGATCCTTATCCATCTTTCCCTTTCTTCTCTTTGGGAGGTATTCTCTTCGACCATGCTTATGACCTCCAACAACCATCTTGCTTCACCTGCAGTCCACTTGGTTGTTTACCATCTGCTGCGCACCTTGCAAAAGTTTCCACAGAGCATCTCACTTTGTCTCTCTTGCCTACATAAATCAATTTTGTGGCTCTGATACCACCTGGTGCATAACCCCTCCCTTTCTCCCTTAGGGTTGTGCGACCTCCTAGTCTAGGATCATTCAAACACTTGAGTCTAATTGACTCTTCATCTCCTTCCTGGAAACAAATGTGATTTGTCACATGTCCCTCTTTCTCCAAAGTGCGGGTCCTCTTAACCCCGTGGCTCTCCTCTTATCCCTTCGAAGAACGTTAGAGACAACACTCATTCTCCATGCTAGGCCCTTTCTATCATATGACCTTGGGCTTTGTCTCGGGGATAAACCAAAAAAAGTTCTTCGGGCTTCGGCTCTTCCCACAACAACCGAATCCTACGTTCCCAAACTCTGAATCGGAGAACTCACATTGGCGCAAGGATCAACGGTCTCCATTCTTCCTTAAGATTGACTGTTGTGATCTATTCAGACTCTATCCTTCGGGAGTCTCTCATTGTTCTCCTCAGGTATCTTTTGGAGTGCTACGCCTATGAAATCTGTGGATCGCTTCCACGCGTCCCTCCTAGATCCAACGGTCTGGATTCAATCCACCCTTCGCGACTTCGTGAATATTTCCGTTCGTTCTTGGAAAACCTTCCAGAGCTCTAACCCCCGGATCTCTTGATCTCTTTCCATCTATATCCTCCCGATGATGGATGATTCTTCCTTCCTTTGGGATTTCAGCAAGTCCTCACTCCTTGTGCTCACTTAACACTATTTCTTCCTGAGACTTAGACTGTTCTTGGCCTTTCTATGCTCTCCCTGTAGAGTTTTTTGCTAATTCTCCTGTGACTTTGCTCGACTTGAAACCTTCGAGGTTCTCGGCTCTTTTCCCGTCCTTCAATGAACCTTCTAGTTCCCTCCTAGAAACTTAACACCCTTCCTCCTGATATTGTAAGATTAACTTACCTTATCCTTGGCACACTCCTTGTGCTCGTATCAGCCTCTTGGCGACTTCTACCTGAGCCCTTCAAGAATTATTAAGGATCTCCTTTCTTTGATCGATGCACAAATGCAAAGCCTTCCTTCCTTAGAGTGTTCAACAACCCTGGGATTCTCTCAACGTCTCTAACACTCCAGAATGTGTTGGTTCTATGTGCACTCACATTTTCTCAATGCCCTCCTGGTAGAGTCTCCCAGAGTATTCAATAACTCTACGCTACACTTTCTCCCGCGCAAAATTTCTCTCCAAGGTATCAACAAACTTGAATTTCCCCTCTAAGGCTATGAATTATTATGGTGTGCCCTCCTGAAAACTTCTCTTATGACTCAAATGAGTTTAGACACACACTCCTTGCGCCGACTCACATAGTTTCAACTCTTTGTTGTGCACTCCTTGCACTTAGCCTAAACAACCAGAACTAATTCAACACACTCACAGATAGAGAATTATAATTCTATCCCTATAGATGATTTCTAACATACATCTACAGTAAAAATTCATACGAATGACATTCAAAACTAAACATCCATTACATAGAAATTGGTAAACAGAAAAATTTGTTCTTTTTTATTAATGGTGGAATGTTCATTACAATATGTGAGACCAGACCACGATTGAGTCTTGGATCTCATCAACCTCCAACTCTGATACCTAATCCTACTACTGGGAAACAATACAAGAGTTTATATAGGAGGGTATCGATGGCTTCCCTCTAATCTAAGATAGTGGTTTCTAATCACCATTCAAAGTGCCTGACTAACGAGGTAGATTACAATGATGGAAATCTGATCCGAATCGGATACAGATCCCTCCTACCGTCAAACACTTAAATGGAGACCTCATCTACATCTTGTGCGAAGGCACAACTTGGCTCTACCATCCTGACAACATTAATTTCATTAATTACAATTTAAACTTTCAAAGGCAAAATGAGAGGGCAACACCTCTCCCTTCCATGAATGCACACCAATCGTGCTAATCAACTGGCGCATGCTGAGGTGAAGCGATGATCCTGCATCACAAATTCTTAAGATATCAATATAAACCATAAGTACACACTATGTACACCAATGTGAGCATGGAGCACAACTCCAATATAGATCAGAGAGATAAGTTACAAAATAACTCCTTAAATAATAGGAGAACCTCCTCCAAATAACCAAATACATTAATACATCACAATTCACATGTCCTCAATAATGAATACATACTATATATATATATACCTATTCACACACTACACATGTGTCCCATTTACTATTAGGCCGGCCTTATTACATATATATTTACACATTACATGTACATTTAGCCCCATATATGCCCCCCTTAGGTCATAACATAGTACCCTCCTTAAAAACTATTTGTCCTTAAATCTTTGCAATTAAAGGATTCACATGTGATGAAACCAAGTAATATGATATTCTTATGTTCTCGCTTTATTCATTCCATTGATGATGATCCATCCATCCAAAATAAATTCTTTTTTGTATTACTCGGTGGCTAGTTGTTAGATAATTTTCTTTTCTTTGATGCCATGTGTTGTTGTTGTAACTTATCCAACTTATAGTGGTTGTTGGTCTCTGATAATAGCTTGTTGAAGAGTGGTTTTGTGATGCCATATTCCATGAATATTGATGAGTATTCCATATTGTTCCTTGATAATGATGATTTCAATCTTTTTGTCTTCCATGAAATCTTTCCTGATAACGAGGATGTCAATATGGTTTCACATTTGACATTTTTTCTTCACTTAACACACCCATTTCATCTATCTTATTTTCAAAGAAAATGGAATCCTCTATCCTCTTTTCTTGGTATTCGATTACTCTAGCCTTGGAGATAATACCATCATATTTGGCATGTACATCCTCTAGGTGAAGTTCAACTTCTTCAAGTATATTCTGGTGACCTTCTTGAATATTGTCTTCTTTTTTCCTTTTGAAACTACATTGTCTCCCCATTTATCAAGTTCCAACGTTTGTCTTCAATTCTGGATTGCATTCATGATTTTACCTTATCAGTATTTCAGGATTCCTCAACCTTCTTGCAAATTTCCTCTTCAAGTCTTTTGGTATATTCTTCATCCAATATCCTTGTTTCTTCTTGATTTTGACAATTCTTCTTTTCTTCTTTCAAGATCTTAAACTCATCCAATATTTTTTTATTATGGTTTCATAATATATATATCTATTCATATTTGTTTTTCAAATATTCCCTTGACTCCTCCTTTTCCCCCTTCCATTTGATACACTTTCCTTGTTTTAATTTTTGAACCTCCTCAATGAGTGTTCCATTAAGATCTCATATCTTAGATATCTCATCACCCTTCTTATTGATCTATTTTTTTTCTTCTTTTAACTCATTTTGAATTCTATACATTTCCTCCATTTTTTTATCCCTAATCCATTTATCTGAGAATTGTTCTACAAATTCTTCAAATGTATTGTTCCATTTAGCATCCTTATCAATACTCATCCGCCACTCCCAAGCTTTACCAAAAACAATCTTCCTATCTCTGAAGGATTCATACCATATTCCTTTACCAACATACACCATTCCATAGGATTGATTTCATCTTTATATTCATCTCCAATAAACTTAGGCATTGATATTGATGCTTAATTGAGGTCTAACCCCAACCCTCAACTTACGACCTTGATATATTAAGGATAACAATCTCAATTAGTTATAATAAATTTTCCAATATAATCCTTTATGTTTTCTCTTTCCAATGGATTTTGATTCACCTAAATTGAACATCTCAATCAAAATTTATGATAGTTTTAAGTGAACATACCTTTGAAAACCCTCATTTGGAGTCTGTCCTTCTAGTCGACCTTCCTTGTGATGTGTTTCTGAAAATTCTTCCCTTCTGAGTTTGAAATTTTTGCATGTAGTACTATGATATGTATTCTCTACAAAGCCACATGTTTGACAAACAAATATTTACCAAATGAAAGTTATGATAACTTTCCCAAACCTTTCTTATATTTGGCCTTTTCTGGAGAGTGAACTTGTAAAGAATGCCATGTGTCCAATATTTAATACCCGATTTTGAAATTTGTACCAAAAATACTATGGACTATCCTATTTCAAATGCAACTATTCACACTGAATTTGGATCCTTACTTGAGAATATATGACTATTTTACCCAAAACACCTATTTGATATTAGCTATAGGAGTAGTCAAATAACCCTACCTTTCATAGACTATATCTCATAAATTAAAATGATCCAAAATCTGAAATATTTATGAGGTTAAATTTGTTATTTTTTCTTAGTATTCTGTAAATTTTATAGTCTAAAATATCACTAAGAAAAATTTATAGCAAAATTCCCAAAATTACTCATTTAAGATTGATTCCAAGCCTAGTAAAAATCACTAACTTCCATGGGATATATCTCCAAAAGTATAATAAGATAGAACCTAAACATTTTACCATAGGTACATTGATATGTCTTCTAAGTAACCTCCAAATTTCGCTATCTGAAGCATCTAAGAAAAAGTTTTATAGTGAAAATTTCAAGGTGACTCGCTTGAAGAAGCAAAACCCTATGATCAATCCTCTTATACCAAACATTATGAACCAAATGCTTAAGATACCAATATATATCATAAGTTCAGACCATGTACACGGATGTGAGCTTAGAGCACCACTCCAATATAGATAAGAGAGATAAGTTACACAATAAATCGTTAAATAATAGGAGAACCACCTCCAAATAACCAAATACATTCATACATCACAATTCACATGTTCTCAATAATGAATACATGCTATCTATATATATCTATTCACACACAACACATGAGGCCCCTTTACTATTAGATCGACCCTATTACATATATGTTTACACATTACCTGTACATTTATCCCCATATATTCCCCTCCTTGGGATCATATCATATACATTTAACCCCATATATGCCCCCCTTGGGTCATAATAGACCAACGATGGGAAACATATGATAAAGAAGTCTTGGAGGAGGTTCATGATTGGGTCTCTGATCCTTTCTACTCTAGGACAAGGGACTCCACATACTTTAAAATGGAGGAAACATACTAGATTGTGAAGGCCATGGTCAGACAAGCATGGGAGAGAACCATATGAGAACAGGGGGACATTGTGCATGCAATTCATGTTTTTGAAGGTAAATTTGAATTATTTTGTAAGTCTCAGTATGGAATCCATTTCAGAGTTTCTCCTACAAGAAGCCAAACTAAATAAAGGATGGAGAAGGAATTCCTAGCTCCTCGGGGACTAGGAATAATCCTATTGATGTGGATGCACTTGAGAAATCTTCAACATATTCTTTGGATGAAGAGTTGAAGGAGAAATCCCAGGGTAAAGTGGAGGGATGATGGGTTTGAAAAACCTTCTGATATGTTTTGTTTTTCTTCCATCTATAGATATACTATTAGTCTTATAGTTTATAGACATCATAAAGAGAATTAAAGGAAGATGATTAATATTGTTTTGATAAATATTATAGCTGGTAATTTTGAACATAAGACCTCTGGTTTAAAATCTAGGATGAAAACCTCCGGTTGAGGAAATTTGGTTTCCTTTTTTGCAGATTCCCCCGGATATGTTGTAACACTTTTCTGTATATAATAGAAAATACCTAGCAGTTTTTCAATTTAAAAAAATGTTTAAAAAAAAACATAATTAAAAAAATAAAACAAAAACCATTCTCTACCCGATTGTTATTTTTTAAAAATAAAAATTGCTAAAAATAAATTAATAAATAGGCTAACACAATACAGTTAGCCTATTTTATTTTATAAAAAAATAAAAATTGCTAAAATAAATAGGTGTTCAAAGTAACTTGTTCATTGGTGCATGAAAAGAGAAGTTTGGGGCTCTGTCAAAGAAGGATTTGAGGACGATTAGAGAAATCGGGACAATCTAGTAAAAATTTGCTAACAGATTTGTTCAAGGGCCCTGTTTGAGTCAAATTGGACCTGGTAGGTTTGCATCACAATAAATTGGTTGTAAAGAGGTTGGTGGAGGTTAATCGACTAGTCACAGTTTTTTTTATTTAGGTGAGTACCAGGAAGGGGGATTTATTGGTGACTGAATCGAGGAAGGTTCTGGGCTTATGGGATTTTATTGTAGTATATTTGGATGGCTTGTCTAGGGGGATGGAAATAGGGTGGAATCACAACATTACTATGATGAAATCCTATTCCTTCTAATCATGTTTATGTGTAAACGTTTGTA
>SNQJ01S0221794.1:1900-15009 GCA_010110895.2 Picea sitchensis
ATAGCTTATGAGTGGAAGTCCTTTGTTGAAGCTCATTCAATTTGCAGTGACTGTCATCTCACTGATTAATTGTATTAGTTGATTATCATAATTTATTTCTTGGTTGTTAGACCCATTGTGTGTGTTGGCATAAAACATAATCTGGTTCAATAGTTGTTTTCTTTCCCCCATTTAATCAAACTTTATCTAACCACGGTGCTAGAAAGCCCTGTGAGATTTTGTATCTCTAGACAGTCTTGAAAACACAGTCCAGACTCTAGTTATTCACCTTGATCCACAACCCATTTCAACTATTTAGAAAATTGCTTCAAAAAGAGTTAGTTACCAGGCATCTCTGACTTACAGCTTAGGAGAGTTTCCTAGAGTGATAACAGGCATCTCGAAACTTCATGAGAAAGCGACGAAGATTTGGGAAGCGGAAGTTGCGAAGCCGTGAGAAGCGAAATCTCGGCAATTCCGTGGAAGTGTGGGCCATAGGAAGAGTGGAAGACAGGTGGCGGAATATCGCGGATGCGGGGTTCATGAGTTGGAAGCCAATATTTGGGCAGTTGAAGTCACAAGGTGCGATATAGCGAGGTAGCGAGATCACGACAGGGAGATATCGGCATCTCGGCATCTCGGCGTCTCGGCGGTTGGGGATCGAAGAAATGAGAGCTAGAACTCGCGAGCGGCGAGGTCGCGATAGCACGAAGCCCTGATAGAGAGAAGAGAAGTCAGCGTTGACTAACCTCGGGTCTCGGGGATCCGAAGGAGTAACGCTTGGCAGTAGAACTCGCGAAACAACGCATTCTGATCCTCCGAAGCAAGAAGGAAGGATCATGAGAGAGAGGAGAACTTTGGGTTGCAGACTTCCCGATAGGGAAGTAGAAGAGTCTTAGAACTCTTCAGGCCGAGATAATAGAAGGTCCTTGTGAGAGCGGACGTGCGCGTCGGGTGGCGTCTTCATCAGAGTGGTATCAGAGCGGGAATATCTTTGCTTTCTGTAGCAGAGATAGAGATTCATCATGCCACCAAGGAAAGAAAGACAATCACCAGATCCCGAAGACAGGGAGGTGCGAAGAAGAGGTAGGCTGGCAGGGAATCCAGAAATGGAGCGCCAGATGAGAGATCTTCGAGCAAGACTCGAGGAGATGGAGACAGCGCAAAGATGCGGAGTTGGCGCAGGGGATCTTAGCGATTCCGAAGTTGAAGAAGAAGCTAGACATGAAGAAGAGGTCATAGCAGAGGATGCATCAACCGAGCGATTGATCAAAGCCATTGCCAGGATGGGTGCGAAGGCGAAAATGGATATTGTAGTCTATGAGGGAAGCCTGGATGCAGAAGAGTTACTGGATTGGATCCGAGCTCTTGAAACCTACTTCGATTATGAGGAGATCGAAGAGGACAAGAAATTCAGACATGCTATCACCCGGTTGAAGGGACATGCAACATTGTGGTGGGACGAGCTACAGGCAGATAGATGTTCCAAGGGAAAACAAAATATCAAAAGGTGGGATCGGATGATCGCGAAGATGAAAGCGAAATTCATCCCCAGAGATTATCAGATCACTCTGTTCAGGCGAATGCAGAACCTGAGATAGAAGTTGATGACGGTGAAGGAATACACCGAAGAATTTTACAGGCTCAATATCATAGCAGGTCATCAGGAGAGCGATGATGAAAAGGTGGCGAGATACCTGAATGGGTTGAGATATGACATTCAGGATGAATTGAGCATGGTAACCATCAAAATGATGGAGGATGCTTATCAGATGGCTCTGAAAGTCGAGGAGAAGCTGAGCCGCAAGCAAGGTCAGCGAGGGCGACGCAGAAGTCAGCCCAGAGGCAAGACAATTGCCCAGGAGAAATATCATAAGCCCAAGGAGGAATGGCAGAAACCTCAGGGTAAGATTGAGAGAGGTAGAACCTCACAGCGAGGACAGCCACAGGTTGAACAAAGAAGACAACAAAATGATCAGCGGGGAGATTATGCTGATGTCAACACTCTTTTTCATACTAGAGGTCGAGGCAGAGGAAGAGGAGGAGTGATCACATGTTTTACATGTCGAAAGAACGAGCACAAGTCATTTGAGTGTCCAGAGAAAAAACAAGCCGGAGGAGAAGCTCACATCACAGAGGCGCAGAAGCGTGATGATGAGAATGAAGATGCAGAAAGTGGAAGATCGCTTGGAATGCATAAAGTTCTCTTAACACCTGAGAAGGAGGTGGAGAACACAGCTCAGAGAAGCAGACTGTTCAGGACAGCTTGCAAAGCCAAAGACCGGAAGTGTAAGGTTATCGTGGACAGCGGAAGCACCGATAATCTCGTTTCGACCGAGATGGTGGAAAAACTGGAGCTGGAGACAACAGATCACCCGAGTCCATACAAAGTATCATGGCTACATAAGGGACATCAGGTGAGTGTCACTAAACAGTGTTTAGTTGAATTCAAAATAGGTGGGTATAATGATAAAATTCTGTGTGATGTTATTCCCATGGATGTATGTCATTTATTGCTGGGTAGACCATGGCAATATGATAGAAATGTGGTTCATGATGGGAGGATGAACACATATACCCTGGAGAAGGATGGGAGAAAACACAAATTGCTTCCAATAAAGGATAAGGAGGTGAAGCCGGAAGTAAGCAATACCATACTTCTCATGAGTGGGAAGGAGCTTCTCACAGAGATGGAGAAGAAGGAGGATCCACAATTCTTTGTGGTCAGGAAACCGAGAATTGTCCTAACTAGCACAAGAGTGGATGACTTTCCAGATGAGATTCATGAACTGCTGGGAGAGTTCGCTGATATCATCGTGGATGAACTACCTCGTTCGTTGCCACTGATGCGGAGTGTGAGTCACCACATAGACCTCATACCTGGCACAAGTTTGCCGAACAAGGCAGCATACAGGTTGACACCGCAGGAGAATGAGGAGGTCAAAAGGCAAGTACAGGATCTGTTGGACAAAGGATTGGTCAGAGAGAGTCTGAGTCCATGTGCCGTTCCAACCGTGCTTAGTCTGAAGAAAGATGGAGGATGGAGGATGTGTACAAACTCCAGAGCAATCAACAAGATTACCATCAGGTATAGATTTCCACTGTCGAGAATGGATGATCTGATGGATTGCCTGAGCGGGGCAAATTATTTTTCAAAGATTGTTCTCAAGAGAAGATATCACCAGATTCGCATGAGAGAGGGTGATGAATGGAAGACAACATTCAAGACAAACGAAGGTTTGTACGAATGGCTGTTCATGCCATTTGGTTTGAAAAATGCGCCAAGCACATTCATGAGACTGATGAATGAAGTCCTGAGGGAATTCATCGGGAAGTTTGTAGTCGTACATCTGGATGATATATTGATCTACAGTAAGACAAAGGTTGAGCATTTGAAGCATTTGGCCATTGTGATGAGAAGACTGCAACAAGAGAAGCTATTGGTCAACATGAAGAAATGTTCCTTCATGAAGACAGAGCTCATTTACTTGGGTTTTGTTATATCGACAAATGAGTTGAAGATGGATCCTGAGAAAGTGGAAGTGATAAAGAATTGGCCATCACCGAGAAATGTTTTCGAGGTGAGGAGTTTCCACGGATTGGCTAGTTTCTACCGAAAGTTCATCAGAAATTTCAGTGGAATTAGCGCAGCAATGATGGACATAGTGAAGAAGCGGCATAAAGTTTTTCATTGGACAGCAGAGGCTAAGAAGAGCTTCAATTTGTTGAAGCGGAAGATCATAGAGCAACCAATTCTGGTGTTGCCAGATTTCCAGAAGACATTTCAAGTGAAATGTGATGCAAGCGGATATGCTGTAGGAGGGGTCTTGAGTCAGGAGGACAGGCCAGTGGCATATTTCAGCGAGAAGCTGGATGAAGCAAAGCTGAAATACTCCACATATGATAAAGAGTTTTGTGCCATCATACAGGAATTAAAGAAGTGGAAGCATTACTTGATACCCAAGGAATTCGTTTTGTACAGCGATAATCATGCATTGCAGTTTGTGAGTCAATAGGATAAGTTGAACCAGAAACATGCAAAATGGGTAGAGTACATGCAGAATTTCACGTTTGTGATCAAACATATTTCAGGAACTGCTAACAAAGTGGCTGATGCTTTGAGCAGGAAATGTTTGTTGCTGCAGGAATTCCGAGTCAAAACGTTGGGCTTTGAAAATCTGAAGGACGTGTATGCTGGAGATGCAGACTTTGGGGAAGCACACGAAGCAGCTGAGAATCCCGTTCTCCAGGATCAGAGCCCGTGGATAGACTACATGATTCAGGATGGATTGCTGTTTCGAGGCAATCAACTATGTATTCCAATTTTCTCCATGAGGGAGAACTTGGTGAAGGAAAAGCATAGCGGAGGCTTAGCAAGGCGCTTTGGCCATGACAAAACATTCACGAAGTTGAGCGAATCGTATTTTTGGCTGGGCATGCGAGCAGATGTCAAGAGGTTTGTTGATAGGTGTCGAATTTGTCAACATTCGAAGGGCCGAAAGCAGAACGTAAGTTTTTATCAGCCATTGCCCATACCCGAGAGGCCATGGGAGGCGATAAGCATGGATTTTGTATTGGGTTTGCCAAGGACACAGGGAGGTGTTGATTCCATATTTGTGGTGGTGGATAGGTTTTCGAAGATGGCACATTTTATTCCGTGTCAGAAGACCAGCGATGCGACACACATCGCAAATTTGTTTTTCAAAGAAATCGTCAGATTGCATGGATTGCCGAGAAGTATAGTCTCGGACAGGGATACAAAATTCATAGGTCATTTTTAGAGGACGCTATGGAAGAAGCTAGGGACTAACTTATCGTTTAGTTCATCTTACCATCCGCAGATAGACGGACAGACCGAGGTGGTCAACAGAAGTCTTGGAGACTTGCTGAGGAGCTTGGTGACAGAACACCATAGAAGCTGGGACAACATTTTGCCACAGGCAGAGTTTGCGTATAATGATTCAGTGAATCGGAGTATAGGCAAAAGTCCATTTCAAATTGTGTATGGAACACAACCGAGGGGAGTTTCTGAAATCAGGGAGTCAAAACAGACTGTGACTAGCAGCGCTAGTGTAGAAGAATTCGCTGAGGCGATGAAGGAACTTCACACGAAGGTGAAGCAGCGACTGCAGAAGCCAAATCAAGAGTATAAGCGCAGAGCAGATCAGCACCAGAGACAACTTCAATTCAAAGTTGGAGATCTTGTTCTGGCACATCTGAGGAAAGAAAGGTTCCCAAGGGGAACATATAACAAGCTCAAGATGAAGAAAATCAGACCGTGCAGAGTCCTGAAGAAATTCGGGGAGAACGCTTATGAAATTGAGTTGCCGGATGGCATCGGGATATCTTCGATTTTCAATGTTTCGGATTTATACCCATACAGATTTGGAGAAGCAGAGACTGGAACTGAGGAACCAGTGGTCCAGTGGATGAAACAATTACCAGTTGCACAGAAACCGCGGATGGAGTGCATACTGGACAAGCGAGTAGGAAAGAAGACCAGGCGAAAGCAGTATTTTGAATATCTGGTCAAATGGAAGAACCACCCAGTGGAAGATGCTAGCTGGGAAAATGAAGCAATGATACAGAAGCATGGACAAACCGTGTAGGAGCTCATGGACAGGAGCCCATGAAAATTTTCAAGCGGGGAAGTATGATGCAGGAGCATCGCTCACATCAAGCGAGCCAACACATCGAGCGGGAGACAGCTGGACAACGCCAGCAAAAGTTTTGAAATACCTTGATATTGTTGCGCCAAACATTAATGTGTAGAGTTAATGAAGCGCACTTGTACATTGTAACGGACCTTGAGCGGATAGCTCTCTTCCTTAGGTAGATGAGGCATTTAATAGATTTAATGTAAAGTAGATAGAATATTTAATTCTAGATTTGATAGTTAGAGCTCGAGAGGGAAACAAGATATAGACACCCTCCTTTATATCATTGTATTATTACATTTGAGAGCAGGTAGAGCAGAGCAGAGAACTGTGTATAGAGCACCCATGTACAGACATTGAATTAATAAAATAAAGCTTTGATTAAATTCCATGGTCATGTTCGTCTCTGTGTATCGTTGAGATTACACTCATGAATGTTTGTTTTCTTGTTATACATTTGCTTATATGCTGTGTATGTGATTTCATGGTTGATTCAAAATCTGAGAGAATGAGTGAATGAGTTTCAATTGTTTCTCTAAGTGAGCCAGAGAATTCCTGCAAGGAGTGCAGTTGAACTGTCCGCAAGGAGTGCATGACTGCAAGGTTTACTTAGAGATAGCTTTTGTTCCCATTCATCTCAGAAGTGCAGATTTGGCACCAGAACCGTGCAAGGCATGCGCAGGCTAGACGAAGACTCAGAGTTGCGATTCTGAGCAAAGGGTTGAAGGATTTCTGCTGCAGGAGTGCGTAGGATCGAAGAGTTCCAATACTTAGTCGTATTTGGAGTTTTGCTGCAAGGAGTGCGAGCAAGAGTTCGTCCTGAGGGAATCAAAGCGGTAAAAGATCAGGAGGGATAGGCCTTCAAATCCATTGAAGGATTGCACAGGGAGAAATTGTGCTTTGAAGTATTCGAGCAAGTGCTGAAAACTTGTGTATAAGTGGACAAGTCTTCGTGGAGAAGATACTTGTTCCGTCTCATTGAAATCACCAGGGGAAGGACAGACGAACGAAACTCTCCGAGGAGGTTTCACGAGTTATTGGGAGCCGTTGGATCTTGTAGGCGCAAGAAGGCTACAATGCAGGTTGATAAAGGTTTGAGGTTCAAAGGAGCACAAAACTGTAAATCAGGATCACGAGGGGTATTGGTCTCTATTCGTGAGTTGGCGTCTCGGAACTTCGTGAGAAAGCGACGAAGATTTGGGAAGCGGAAGTTGCGAAGCCGCGAGAAGCGAAATCTCGGCGATTCCATGGAAGTGTGGGCCATAGGAAGAGTGGAAGATAGGTGGCAGAATATCGCGGATGCGGGGTTCCTGAGTTGGAAGCCAATATTTGGGCAGTTGAAGTCACGAGGCACGATATAGCGAGGTAGCGAGATCATGACAGGGAGATATCGGCATCTCGGCATCTCAGCGTCTCGGCGGTTGGGGATCGAAGAAACGAGAGCTAGAAATCGCGAGCGGCGAGGTCGCGATAGCACGAAGCCCCAATAGAGAGAAGAGAAGTCAGCGTTGACTAACCTTGGGTCTCGGGGATCCGAAGGAGTAATGCTTGGCAGCAGAACTCACGAAACAACGCGTTTCGATCCTCCAAAGCGAGAAGGAAGGATCGTGAGAGAGAGGAGAACTGTGGGTTGCAGACTTCCCCATAGGGAAGTAGAAGAGTCTTAGAAATCTTCGGGCTGAGATAATAGAAGGTCCTGGTGAGAGTGGACGTGCGTGTCGGGTGGCGTCTGCATCAACATGCAACATAGACAGGAAATACCCATAAATATAAAGACACGTATAAACCACACACAGGAAAAAACCCATAAAAATAAACACATAAATAATAATGCAACATATAAATTAACACACAATTGACACTTTTCTCGGTAAGAATATCACCAACTGCGTGTAGACCTTCCACGAACCTCCCATCCTTAGACCACACTGCTCATCACTCTCAGAAGTGGGTCACCCCCGATCTGGGACTAAACTCCACCCGGGTAAAGGGATTCCTAACCAGACTGTTGTATCTCAGACAACAGGAAAGACTCTATCACATGTGCCTAATCAAACTAACAGCTTGCAGTCCCTCATTCCCCACATTCATGTCCCTCCCTAGAAATTGTTCTCCTTCTCTGCTCAACAGTCCCTTATCTACCCCACTTCCCTTCCAAGGATTCAAAAAAAATCTAAACAGGAAGTCTCAAATCCCTGTAGCTGTAGTTTAGCACCTTCAGGAAATCAATTCCTAGAAATTCTCTCACCTAGAGAGAAATTGCTCATGGGCCTGACAACTCGCCTCTTCAATATCATATGGGCCTGAAAACCCACTTCTTCAGTCCAACTCCTAAGCTAACCGGGTATGGGTATGGATACAAGTATAGGTATGGGTATAGTACAATGATAGTAACATAATGGTATGATGGAAAACTCAATGATTGAGTAAATGATGATGGAATGAATGAATGGAAAAATGAACTAAGTTCAAACTATATGTATGCATGTTCCCAACTTGACACTTGTCATGTTGGGAGCTACTTTGGACCACTTGTACCCATCCTTAGAAGTTAGGATAAAATAATTATCCATACTTTATACTTTAAGGAATATTAATATAATATTCTTTTTTGGCTTAAGCTCCCTAGCTTATCCTTTTCCTTAAATTTTATCCCCCCCTTTCCCTAACTAGTGGAGTTTATTCCCCCACACTCTTTTATCGTGGTCAATCTACACATAGAGATGTATTATATTAAGGATGAGACATATAAAAAAATAGGCTCACTGGCCTTTGGCATCTAGGCTCTTTGGCCTAATTCAAAACATAAGCCTCCTAGATTATAATAACTGGATCACCAACCTATCTTCTGTGGAAAAAATGGATAAAAAACCTAACATGTGTTCATCTACCCATTCATCTGAGAAGTATCCTAACAGGTAACAAATAATGAAAATGATCTGGTTGGCGCTGATAAAGAAGATGGAGGATGGATAGGGAGTATTTTTCTTGCGAAATTGAGCGTCTTCTGGCAGAAAAATATCGAAAATTTGGGCTCTTTGGGTGAAGGTGAGATTCTGGTACATGTCCTTCATGGCTTCGATAGAAAACAAGATTGCAGGGTCATTTTTGGGGATTTGTAGCATCTGGTTAATGGATTCGGGAGTAATGGTGAACAAGGTCTCTACAGAAGAAGAAACAATGGCCCTTTGGATGGGAATATAATGAGCTTGGCATTTCAAAGAAAATTCGGGGAAGTGGAAGGTCTGAGGGAACATGTACAGAGGAAAATTGGACTCCCAGAGTCCAATTTCGTCGCTATGATCCAGGAAGATATATTTTAGCCAAAAGTGTAATTCAAAGAATTCGAATTCACACTTCATCTATGTGATCTTGTAGTCCTTATATGCCAAGGGAATGTGATCCAAGTCAACAGGAGGGGGAAAAAACAAATTCTCAGATGTTTCAACAGACTTGGATTTGGTGGCCATGACTAATAGAGTTTTAAGGTGGATTAATGGCAGACTGTAAATACTTGGGTTAATTTTTCCTGTTGACAGTGAACCGCCGTGGCATTTGGCTTGAAATATGGCTTTGGCTTGGTGTCCATAGTGTATGCATTGGAAAATAGTGTTACAAGGTGAATAACTGGGGTTTTATAGCGCAATGGAGGTGTCCGTTATGGCCCAGGGTGATTAGTGGTCACGAGAGTTATAAAAAAAATGATAAGTCCAGACACAAACAGATCTCCCTAGTTTCATGTCGAAACTAGAACAAAACAAGACATAATATAAAACTTTCCCTAAGTTTTAATTATCAAGCATACTAACTAACAAGAGATAAATTACATACCTTTTAAACGTCGTTTTTCCTCACTAGCTTCATCCTCACTTCGTTCCAAGGATTATGGGATGTTGAACCTGTAAAAAATCACAAGCCAACGAAGTGAAAGAAACAACGTATGCTCAACAAAACCTATGTATGTGATCAAGGAGTCATACAATAAAATAAGACCAATTTTATGGGAAATAAATATATCACTATACTAAAGATATGAAAAAGAGAATACAACCAATGCCTTGATGTTGTAAGGTCCCTTCCAACAGTTCCTTGCTTCCCACACACTTCTTTCTCCATAGATTCTAAGACCAACAATCTATATTGACAAAGAAAATCCCAAAGCTACAAAAATTACTCAAACTCACACCAAAAGATAGCCAACTCAATCCAACTTTCCCCATGAGAACGCCTCTCCTTTTATAGGATGAAAAGGCTAGGGTGAGGTGGTTAGGATGATCCCAAGAGATTGGGGATGCAACTCAAATCCAAACTGATCGGAGGCCACCTCACCCTCGAAGCTTCTATTCAAGAACTTTCTAGAAATTCCTCTTTTTCATTTGTATGAAAATCATCGCACTCTTAACACTCAACAAACTATGATGGCGTCGCAGGCCACTATGATGCAACCTGCGATGATCCTATATCATCACACCCTTAACACTAAGAAAGGTGTGACAATCCATTTTTCTAAGGTTTTTGACAAAGGAAAAGTATAATTCCATCTCTCTAGGAAAATGTATCTTCATTCTTCTTCAGGGATTCAAGCCATTATCCTTCTCAAGACAAAGGATAGATTTACATCGTTAATGGTCATAGGGGTGACAAAAATAATTTGTAACAATGGGGAGGGTATTGATTGGATAACGCATATGTGGGATGTAGCGTACGACAAGTGGTAGTGGAGTATGGTGGCAGAGTGAGGTGAGTGGTATTGGATAGTTGTTTGGCAAGATTCTGGAGGGGGTGTAGGTGGTAAGTGGATTTGATTGGAGGGGTATTAAATTCTAAGAGAGTGACACGTAAGGTGGGGCTAGTGTAGGGGAAACCACTTTTACGGATGTGCCCCCCCCCACCATTAAAGGAANAATGTCGAGGGGGGGGGGGTCCGAAATGCTCTGAGGACCATTTATTTGGGCGTTGTTAGATGTCGCCGCTGAAACTTATGCATCATTTAGTCGCTATGTGACAAAAATTCTTATCATATAAAAAAATTACGACAACAACATACAATGTGTAGCGTTAATCTTACCCTTTCCCACTTTTACACCATGGTCTTATTTCCTAAGGTAAAAAATATCCAAATTTACTCAAACCAAGGGTATTTTAACAATCTCTTTTCAAATATTATTGAAATAAACATCACTAACCTAACTCCTAACCTTATCAACTAACATATTAATCCAACTTAGACTATTTGATTAATTACTACTCTAACCTAGCTAATTCGGCCAAGATTAAACTATTTGACCAAATTTATTCACTAACCTATAAACATAAATTCAAAATTTGTTATCATGATTATACAATATGAGTCAAACCAAATTTATTTTTGATGGGGTTTTATATCTTTTATTTTTATTTTTGTATTATATAATTTTTTATACCCTCTTTTCACTTTTTATTTTTATTTTTATCCTTTTATTTTCTTTTTATTTTTGTAAATCATTTGCAGAATAAAATATTATTTACAAAAAAGTATGACTAGAGGAAGAAATTCTAATCACAAGGTGGAACTATGAAATATAAGGTTATAACAAATATCAGGCCTCCATTGATCCCACTCACTCATACGTCGGGAATATTCTATCACCATTACAATCTACTCCAAGAATGGCTTCATCTAGCTAGCCAAAAGCTCGCACCAAGTAGAAAGCACTCAAAGAATGATTGATTCCCAATTTGATGCTCCCTTTTGGTGTCCTTCAATATGAAATGCCATTCAGAAAGGTACCCTTGCTCAAGTTCCCTGACTACAACGTTTAGGACCATAATCAGTTCTTGGAATTACAGGTCGCTAAATACAATGAGGAAGTCACCTGCGAGGATGGAACCACAAATACCATAACACAAGAATGGATGTGAGTGCTAAGGAAATATGGCATCCTCTCCCTCCTCAAATGTCCTCACTTTGGCAGGTTCCATAATGTTCATTCATGTGTTCACTTCCTCCTTACGAGAGTCCATGTAGGATACATCTAGCTCAATCAAGCCTATCTGATCAACCCTTCCATCATTCAAAGAGTTTTCCGTTTACCCAATTCTAGAGAAGACCCAACAAATCATTTTAAGACCAAGGATATGCCACTAGATGAGGTATACTTGACATATGGAACAAGAAGGGGTAAGCGTGGTGCAGTCATTGCCGAAATTAATGACTTCACAGTTCAATTTTCAACTCAATTTCTCTCTTGAAAACTCATTCACAAATGCCAGAAGGATGAGTTACCTCTAGGGGTCATTCTCACATCCCAATAGTGCATCTTTGGAAATCAGATGGCATGGGCCCCATAATTATTTAACGAACTGATCACAGACTTCCTCAATGCTTAGGATGAGGCCAAAGAATTTCATTACAGTTGGGTGCATCTGCTAGTTGCCATGGTAGTATGGAAGTCGTCACTTGGATTTGAAGTTGACATGGAGAATGCACCATTGTTTCTGGCTCCCCACTTCCTCTCATTAGAACATTCCAAGGGTGAAAACACCCAAGACAACATTTTTTAGGCTTTTCAACAATGGCACACCCAACTAATTAACACGTCCACCCAAAAAAATTTCATACCCATCCACATATTCACAAGGTATGTGCATCACCTGTGTTTTCAATGTACTTTCCATAATATTATAATCTTCCCTTATGCAACTACATTTAGCACAAAGGCTTTTCTCCCCTTCTATATCATATAAAGGGATATTATAGTAGGGGTTGAGTCTTTGTTAGCTGAAGCCCAACCTCCTTTCCATGAGTTATAGTCGGCTCTGCCCCAACAAGATATCCCAAATATAGAGCTCTATAATTATGCATATTCCCATTCCATATAGTATTCTCAGACTGCTAATGGAGCGACTCTTACTCCCACCATAGTAAAAAAGTGCAAGAAGAGAACCAAGATTCAGAAACTAGTTTAAATTAACCTTGAATGTGGGTCTGACAAAGACCCCCCCTCCCCTCCTGGTCAACCCTCATCTTCAAAGAAGTCACCTTTTCCCCTCATCATTCCAAGCCCCATTGTACCTCTAAGAAAAACCTCCATACCTCCTCCCATAACCCCCCAAAGCATATTCTCCTAGTTCATCCCACCAAATTGAAAAATTCATGAAATGTGAAGGATTATTAAGTAAACATTAATTAGGGGATTAATCATCTTAATATGATATTAATTAAATAGGATAGGTATAATAAAAATAATTAAATAATTATTGATTAATTAATGGTTGCAATTGATTAATTAATTGATTAATTAAACTACCTATTACATTTAAAAACATGAGTATTAAATTTAATAAATTTATAAGTTATATAGTTAAATTGAAAGGTTACGTATCCAACAAGGGATAGCATATTAACTACATGAGGATAAAATAATAAAGGAGGGATAAGGGGCATTAACGGGAAGGGATAAGGAGGTAATAAATGAGTTAGGTAGGGAGTAA
>SNQJ01S0221795.1:0-15009 GCA_010110895.2 Picea sitchensis
AAAAGAAAGGAATAAGGAAAAATGTAATAATAAATAAATTGATGAAGAATATACAAAGGAGTGCAGAGAGAGACTATATACAAATTATGGGTTGTGGGTTAACAAAATAAATGCTTAAGATATTTCCTATTCAAGGGAGATGGTTGAATTGTGCTTTTCATATCCTTCAACAAATAAGAATTGTAACCAATGACCTTCTCAATTTGGTAGGGACCAATCCAGAGAGCTTCAAAATTTGTATGAAAATATGTTTTTTATTTTTCTTTGTTCCACAATAGAATCAATTGGTCTTTTGAAAATATCTTGAGGTATTTCTCTTGTTAAAATATATTTTGACCACTTGTTTATTTTGGTTTATTATCGTTATTTCATATTCTCAAGTTCTTATTCGAGTTTTAGAAGTTCATGATATTGTTTTTGAATAGGTGATTGTTCTTTTGTATATTGATTGTTTATAACACGGACTCATTCGATTCCAAATGTAATAGTAACCTTGATTCTTTTCTGTAAACTAAGGTGTATGGGGAAATCCCGATGCTATCTTTGGAGTAAGGTGGATTTCCTAGAGTGCATTCATCAATTTCTTATGCTAATTTTATGGTTGGTTGCAATTATCTTTTTGAGAATATGAATTAGTGTTGTGTTTTTTGACTCAACCAAACCATTTCCTTGTGGGTAATAGTTGGATGATTATTCCATAATGATTCCATATTCTCAACAAAAAAATGTAGACTTTGACTTGATGAATATTGAACCATTATATGTTATGTACTTTTCCAGCACACCAAATTTAGACAAGGTATTTTCTTTTAGGAAACTGATTGATTGCTCTGAATCAGGATTACTTGAAGTAACAACTTCTTGCCACTTGGTAAAATAGTCATTTGTAGTGATAATATAAGAATGTCCTTTAGTCTATCTTGGATAGACCAAAGATCACATTTATTACACCATGGGGAATGTATTCTTATGTCTCTATGATTGGTCCAATCATAGAGTAGTTTAATTCATAATCATGCAAGGTATTACTCAAGAAAACAATTGGAAATTATTTTGATTTCTCATTTTTCTAGGTAAGGATTGAGGGAATAGTTTTTTATGAAGAAAATGAATGTAATATAAAATATTTATCAAATTCAAGAATGATAAGAACATGGGAAGTAGTAATGACATGCTTGATTTCCATGAAAGACTTTTGAATCTTTGGTGTCCATTCAAATTTCCGATCTTTCTTCAACAATTCATTTATTAGCTTAACAATTGTAGTGTAATATGGAACAAAAATTTGAACAAAGTTTATCTTTCCAAAGAAGGATTGTACTCCTTTTTTTGATGCAGGCGGTTTTAGATCATTTATTTCTTTATCTCTTTTTGGATTAATGTATATTCCTTTTTTTCTCTCAACATGACCAAAGAGATTTCTTTCTGATATGAAAAACATACACTTTTTTTGGATTCAAAGATATTCCATACATTCTAAATCTCTCAAAGACTTGTATGAGATGTTTGAAATGTCTTTCCCTTAGTTTTGAATGAACTATCAAATCATCTTGGTAGTCTACCATAAATGTTCCAATTAGATATTTAAAAGCATGTTTCATTTGCCTTTGAAAAGTTGCACATGTATTATTTAGTCCAAATGAAATACAAACATAAGAATAAGTTCCCCGTGGTGTAATCAATGCAATATTTTGTATATATTCCTTAGACACAATAACGTGATTATATCCAAAAAATCCATCCAACATAGTCATTAGTGCAGAACCAGTGATCTACTGCAATGATATCTCAATGTTTGGGAGTGGGTAGTTGTCTTTAATACTTGCTCGATTGAGATCTCTAAAATCAACACAAATATTTATTTATCCATTATTTTTTCTTACTAACATCATATTTGAAAGCCATTATGAGTGTCTGATTGAAAAAATTATGCCAACTTTTTTCAGTTTTTCCAACTCCATCTTTACTAAGGGATTCAATTTGAGATTTATCATTCTCAATTTTTTATTAGAAGATTTTGATCCTTATTTGAGTGGAATAATATGTTGGAAGATATGTTTTTCATATTCCTTTAAATCATCATAACTCCAAGAAAACATGTATTGAAATTCTTTGAACAAAAGAGTGTATTGCTTTATTTCTTCAGTGGTGAAACTAGTACCAAGATTTATGTATTTTGGAGAATCATGTGTATTGATATTGATTTTTTGTGTCTCTTGAACCTTCCTTATATATGGTTCCTCTTTTAGATCCAAAATATTTGTTTGATAATCTCTTGTAAAAAGAGATTCCAAACTGAAATAATTCTTAGGAGAGAGTACAACACTTCGACCACATATTTCCTTCTAAGAATCTTGGATTTATTCTAAATCATCTGATAATGTTGAGTCATGGTATGTGAGGAAGTCTGCAATGTTCTCATCATTTTCAAAAACTTCCCAATACTCCTGATTATCGATTATTGAAGGCCAAAAAATTGTCTTGAAATGAAAAGTACTATGATTTTGAGAATCATCTAAATTGAGGAGAGATGCAACTACTGCCAATGAATCAAATTTTTTATTATTTTCTCGAGGAAAAAAATAAATATTAAAAGAATTAAATGAATCTATAATTTCCCATACTCTCCTTTCATAATGTTTCAATATTTCTTTCTTGATTCTTTATTTTTTATTGATATGATTGATAACCAATTTTGAATCACCAGTCACCACCATATTTTCTACTTGCATTTGAAGGGAGAGGATCAATCCTTGGATCAATGCTTCATATTTTGCTTCATTGTTGGTACAAGGGAAATCTAATCTGATTGCATGTGGGTAAATACTAGATTGGGGACTTTTGAAAAGAATACCAACTCCAGTTCCAAACTTAGAACAAGCACCATCAAATGATATTTTCCAAAAACCTTGGAAATATTTTTATTCATCTTTCTTGGGTGAATTTAATTTTTTTGTATTGAAAACATCATTATTCCTAATTCCAACATCTACATACTTTTGCATAATTTCAATTTCCTACTTCTTAAATGATATTGGATTTCTATGTTCTCGAGGAACTTTGATCATTGATCCATCTTTATTTGGAAGAATCATGCAACTTCCATCATTCATTATATAGCCTTCGATCAATGAACACCAATATATTCCCAATACAACACCTTATGTTGGTGGGAAAGCAACTACTATGATAGTACATACTATTGTAATGTGAGGTTTTGTACTTATCCATGCACATAAATATTTAATTTCTCCATAAGCTAGAACTTTTCTTGAGTCAATGACATAAATGCTTTCACCAGTTTCATAGCATTTTGTACATTCCATTCAAAGAGCTTCCATCACTTATAATGGAATGATGTTGTTAGTGGTTCCACTATCCACCAAATAGTTACAGAGTCTTAAATCATGATTCTTTAAATATATATAAAATGATGGAACATTTCCTCTTTGCCTTACTGATGTGATATTTTGTTGTTCTCTAGAGTGTCGAGTTAAATCTATGCACTATTAATTCCCAACATTAAATTGTCAACCAGGGAGTTGTAGACTTAGAGGTGCAACCACAGGAAATGCAGGATTGGATCCTAGTCTAGACTATTACCGGTAAACCACTCTTTAATGCAATAAACAAGAAAGAAGGAATGAATTAAATAAAAGATGGGATCAAAATGTAGGAATCCAAAGTACGGGAAATAAACCAAACTACAGGAAAACCAAATTGAAACAAAATAGATTAAAAGATAAGCAAGACAATCTGAAAGTAAATGCGGAATTTACCCAAACTGGCATTCAAATCAATCAGCTGGATGAGGTTACTCAAACCCTCATGTATGTGTGTTATTGACCTAAAGTGGAATTGACTAGTTTTAAGAACAAATTCCCCAAACTCCTAATTAATCCTATATCGAAAAAATGATGTAATCTAAAGACTTAAAGGAAACAAGCTCCAAAGACTTGTCCTTAAGAAGAGATATACTTGAAAAGCAAGGGATGGAATGGTACGAGAATTGTTTCGTTCTATTGTACATGATTGTATGTGTTGGTATGAGATTAGTTTTGTTTTATGTACAAGAATGAGTGTTGGTACGGAATTAATTTTGTCTCATATCCAAGAATTGCTTCAATCCTTTAGCACTGCATATGTATTTATATAAAAGCATACCAATCAAACATCTAAAAATATATTCTAAAGACAACATAGGGTTGTTTAGTATATAAAAATATTACATAGTTTTCACATAACAAAGTGGCAACTAATGATAAAAATAATTAAAACAATGAAGACAAAACACTAATACACTTTAACAATATAACAAGGGAATAAAATAACAAATAATTCAAAGATAATATACGATAATTGATACATGATAAGTAATGTAATAATGCACATGGTATCATAACAAAACGATTTACAATAACATAGTAAAACAATATATATAATACTAATGACAAATAAAAACAATATATAACAAGAACTTAACAAAGATAACGTTAATAACACAAATGATACA
Source organism: Picea sitchensis (assembly GCA_010110895.2). Taxonomy (NCBI): domain Eukaryota; kingdom Viridiplantae; phylum Streptophyta; class Pinopsida; order Pinales; family Pinaceae; genus Picea; species Picea sitchensis. The sequence goes on from SNQJ01S0221795.1 coordinate 4,514, forward strand.
ACAACTAACAATACAACATTATAAAAAATTAACAATATAACAATATGTGCAATTAACAATATAGCATTATGCATAAAATAGTCCCATGCACAACCATCATTATATACCACAAAACAATATCATGTACAACGCCAAATGAAGAGCAATCTGTCAAATAAGATGAGCGAAATTGAGTGAATCATGGTCAGAACTTTGTAGAAATGAAAAATGGAGCAATTTAATGTTCTGATTTGTTTTTAATTATTTTCATGAATTTTTGTTGTATCCTTGAAATATTTGTAGAAGAAGGGCGTTGAAGATTGGAGTGGTTCGAATAGAATATGGGTGGGGAGAATTTTGGTATCAATATATCCAGAGTGGGTGAAATGGGTGCGATCTACAAAAATGGGCAGCATAGATGTTCAATAATGTGCAAAAAATTTGTTGAGTGTTGCACATACAATAGATGTGTTAAGAGATAAAGGTAAATTTGCAAGGCAAAGAAGAGAATAGAATCTTCATGTGTTCTATCTTAAGGTTTGTTCTCTGAAATTCACAGTTAAATTAGCAAACTAACTACACAAAACTAAAATCAAACAACACATGTGAAACAAAGAATGAAACATTGCACAAAATATAAATTAGATAGGAATTAACCACACTTTCAATCTAACTATCAAAATAAAAAGTCATAACATTACCCAGAACTGGGGGCCTTCTCAACCTCACTAACGTTGCCAAAAATGATCAGATGAAGCTGAAGGAATGCACATAAATTCAGGAACAAACAACCTTCATTAATGGGGGATCAAATTTTCTTACAAAAGAGAAGCACATATTCTTGCTATCTTAATGATTCTCCTTGTCTGCTGCCAAATCCAAAAAACAAACAAACGTCCCCCCGATTTACATAATTGGCATATTTATATGAAAAATCCTTGATCTAGAAGATGGAAATGACTCCTCGATTCTTGTGAAACAACAGTTACATAAATGAATATATCAAACCATCCATACGGTTTTTAGAAAATATTAAAACCATATTACCATGAAACTTGGACCCTCGAACATGATGGAATACTTTGACTGCTTATTTAATTAGGGTTCCATGCTTATTAGAAAGATCTAGACACCATATTACATTTCTTCCAAACCTGGGCACATCCCGAAATTTATGCAGATGTCAATCAAAGAGCCCTTCATAAATACTCAACTGTTCCTTTGTTTGGAAAATGATTCACGTGGGATCCAATTTGCCATGATGGGAGAAAAACCCGTGTATTAGAATCTTCATATTATTCTTTATTTGAACACAAATAGAGGGTGAATGTTACTGTCCAAAACTTTTATTAATTTTGGCTAACTTATTCTTCCTGAGATAGAGGTCCGTATGACCTAGGTGGATTTTGACACATGCGTCTATATTTCGATGTCGTTGCAGAGAAAACCCATGTTTCTGATTTTTCCCTCAAAGTGCGTGATTATTTTAAACAATGTCGGGTACCAAAATGGAAATGTTGGTGTAGAAATGATGAACCGCAGTTATGGTATAAGAACATTGATCATACTACTACAAGAATCACACTTCATGAACTGTCATTATTAAACCATGATATAATCATCATTTAATCACTAAAAACATAAAAAATATGATGTATTAACCACCCTAGATATATTGACGAATGATGGCATTTAATTAGGGTTTATGGTGTGTATTAACAACAAAATGCAGGAAAATGTGTAATAATGAATTTTTTTGTATAGAGGAAAACATGGAAAAAGTGGAGCTCAACACAACCCCAAACCCAAGAATTTGCATGTCCTCATGCAAACAAGGTGAACTAATGATAGTCTACTTATGAATTTATGTGACATTGTTTCTTTCTGTAGGTGTTCATTCTTGTGAAGCGACACTATGGAAATTGATTATAATATCATAGATTGATTTAAAATAGAGAACCAAAATTATGATGAAAATGTAGGACAAGTAAGGGATGGGTTATCATAGGGTGGTATGAGTGTGGAGAATGTGAAATGATGGGGATGGTGTCTGTATGAACTTGGACACCTTTATACTTTGTATCTTATATTCATTCTAAGACCAAGATTTACATGTGGTTTTTTTTTTTTCTTGAATAGGAAACCATGACTTCATCCTCTTATTCAGAATCATTCAAATGAATTAGGAATGCTTTATGGTGTACAAGGAGAAGACACTATAGATGTTTCTTTGTGTTTGTATTTGTATACCACATATTTCCTTTTCACTGCTTGGTCTTATGATCAGAGTATAATTTGCATTATGACTGGTGGAGTGAAAATGGAGGGTTCAGTGAGTAGTTGTGATGCTAATTTCTAAGTGGTAATACTGTGTAGTGGAGTGTGTAGTAGGTGATAGTGGTTATGCATCATGTTTTCCAAATTCTTCATAAATTAAAGAGATTTATACATGTTTTACCTCAATTTAATTGATGCATGTTGAAGTGGAAACTATGCAGAACATGATGAGAAATATGTGGAAACATGATGTGGACCGTTGAAAGTTGAAGATGAGGCAGAGAAAGGTTGAGGACTGCTGAAGAGAACATAAGTTGATTAGATATGTACAAAATATGATGAGAGCTAAAGAGAATGGAAGATGATATGCTAGATCCCAAAAAACATTGGTTGAGATGAACTAAAGATGTTGAAGATGATGAAGAGAGACTTTGAACATTTGGAGATATCCCCCAAGCCCAAGATTTTGCATGTCCTCATGCAAACCGCTTAAGACTGAGTGGCATGCGGCTATAAGAAAATAATTGTTGCTAAATTTTGTTGATACCAATATGAGAGTTGCTAAGAACAAAAATCTAAGAGCTACTAATGAATTGTGGGAACAAAGTCCATGATTGCTAAGCCTAACCACACAAAGAGAAAATCATAAGATCGTATAAGAAATTGATCATAACATGAAGTACATCCAATGTCACATTTGGAAAATTTAGATTTGAACAATTTTCGAAGATCACTTATGAATATTCCCCCTCTATGACTGACCGAGATAATTCAAGAATAACCCACAAAAAATGTATAATAAGTTTTTCCATTCTATAACAAATATTTCTATTTCCTTGATTAAACAAAATTCATCAAAAGATTAGCAACACTTATGTTTAGAGAGCCATGTATAAATTAGAGTAGGGATTTTGTTCTTCTCCTTTAAGAAGGAAAATAAAAGAGTATTAGCAGTCTCAACAAATGAAAACCCCATAGGAAACCAGACAACCTTTTTCACTCTTAAAAGATTTATAGTCATTCAAATAATAAAGATAAATTTAACAGTTGAGTATATTAAGCTTCTAAGATCATGGTCCCACTCTTAAGATAGTACATCTTAGATATAGTATGAATTCGATGATAAGGTCTTAAGATCAACTTAGATTTATTCACAAATGAAAAATAGATGGATTTTATTTAACCTTTAGTTCAACCGTGCATGCTTCTTCTTAATGATTTACACAAGTATATCGTTCATACAGACAAATATATATTAGGCATATCAAAATCAAAACCCATTGCCAACAAGTTTGTTCAGTACTCCGATGGGGTAATTTTGATATCTAAGAAATATTCCCCCGTAGGAAGAATACCCCATTTCCCACAAGCCTTTTCAGCACCCTGATGGGTTTGCCTAGTAATACCATAGGTCAGTACCCACTATCAGCAGACCTATTCAGTATCCCAACGGGTTAGCCTCTTACACCCATTTTCCATCAAAGGCTCTTGTCCAAAAATTCACCCTTAATATAAAATTTCATAGGATTATTTTGCATGGGTGAATGGAGGAGAAACTCTGAAAACCATTTTATGGGATGAAATGGTATTAGGTTGGAGGATATTCTACAAATTTCCCATAAACGATTGTTCACATGAAAAACATACTTATGTATTTAGATAAATCCAAAGACATATCATGGTTAAATTTACTTAATGTGAGGTGGATGAGGCCATTATAGAATAACCTAAAGTACCTCTAGTCCCTAAGGTCATCTACTTCACATAGGATTATAGTAGTGTTCCCATGGGTAGAGACATCATGTACTCTTGTGATACTATTTAATAAATATTCTCTATTGACCAAATTTGAGATAAGATCAGGTTGTACTATTTTCCTATGGGTCTCATAATATGGTCTTTTAACTTTATGTAATCCCATAATTAAAAAAATAGGACTATGAACTACTGCTATAATAAATGGTCTGAAATTTTGTATAAAGAAAGGAGAAGACATATCTAAAATAACTGAAAATGATTGGTCATGTCAATAACTATTGGGTTTGATATTTTATTTTATTTTTCTTTTTAGTTTTACCCTGTTAATAATTGTCTAAACTGTAAATTCCAGTAAGGAAAATAGTTCGGAAAAATAGTAGGGAAAACTAATAAAATTTAGAGAACAATCTTCAAAAAACCAAAGTTTGGGGGGGGGGTAATAGAAATGAAATTTAGTTATCCCAAAACAGTCTTAGGTAATAAAATATCAAAATAGAAGACAATTTTGAAGAAACAATAGAACCAAAATAAACGAAATTGCTTCCCTGAATAAGTCATGAAGATGTTATTCCAATCCAGCTAAAAACATGATACCTACAAAACTCCAACAAATGATCATAGCCTAATTTATTTAGAAAAATTTGAAAATGATCTGACTCTCAGCTGAAAAACATATTAAATTTTTTGGGGCAATGGTCTCCCTTAAGATTAGTTTCTCAGTCTAAGAGTGACACTTATTGAAAAATACATAAAAAATGATGTTGCACCAAACTAACAACTACATGCAACATTTATTTATTTATTTATTGTCCTACCTTACCTAAGAAAATGCCCCTTTTCAAGTATATGAATACTTCCAATGAAGCCACGTGCGTAACAAGATTATAAATATACTCACATTCAGGTTTATATAATACACTTTAATAAGTACCCAAACATGATGAACCCGTAGTTTTGAATAATATGATGTGAAGAGTTTTCGAAGAAGAGAGCGGTGGTGCAATATGAAATTCATTTGGAACCAACATTCAATATAATCATGGTGTTCTTGGTCCACCTCTTCATTGAAACCACTATGTGTATTATTTTCTTTATCCTCCTTGATCTCAAGTTCTAATGGCTTCTCCTGATTAGATATGGTCCATGAGTCTTCGATCTCCTTGGTAGATTGGTCAAATTGATCAATGAAGGTTTATCGATCTTATTATAGGCATGGATCATAGGAATTTGGTTCTTTTATGTCTTTTGGAGAAGTATATAGGTCCATGACTGTTGTCAAGATGTGCTCTTCCTGAGAAGAAGAGATTCCAATTGCTACTAGGATTTGAGAGAGTTCTTCCAAACTCATTGTCACCTTTGAATCCATATTGCTGGTTGATGGGTCCTGTCTCACACATGGATTAGTGCATGGGGTTCTTACAACACCCAAAACATTTTTTATTTTTAATATTTTTGATGAAAAACGAAATGAAAACTAACTACACACTTAAAGCAATTTTAAGAAAATCATAAGAAATAATAGAAAATAATTGCATATTTTGAAAATCACACCACACTTGCATCAAAAGAAACACACTTGTAGGAAAATAAGAAAACTTTGCAAAAGAGAAACACACTTGCAAAAGGAACATACCTGGGTTTTGGTAGAGACCCACTAAAGTGGATGCACAGGTTCTTACCTCTCGTCTTACCATCTTGGCCTCCACCAGGTTGTGTAAATTAAAGGAAACCTACCTACCTAGACCTCAATCCCTTTAGCACCTCCTCGAAAATAGTGCCAAAAATGTTAGGTTAAATATATGCACTATTAATTCCCAACATTAAATTTTCAACCAGGGAGTCGTAGACTTAGAGGTGCAAGCACAAGAAATCCAGGATTGGAGCCTAGTCTAGCCTATTGACGACAAACCACTCTTTAATACAATAATCAAGCAAGAAAGAATGCATGAAAGAAAAGCTGGGATCAAAATGTAGGAATCCAAAGTACGGGAAATAAACCAAACTATAGGAAAACGAAATTGTAACAAACTAGATTAAAAGACAAGCAAGACAATCTAAAAGTAAATGTAGAATTTACCCAAACTGGCATTCAAATTAGTTAGTTGGATGAGGTTGCTCAAACCCTCATGTATGTGTGCTACTGAACTAAAGTGGAATTGACCAGTTTTAATAAAAAATTCCGCAAATTCTTAATTAATCCTATATCGACAAAATGATGTAACCTAAAGACTTAAAGGAAACATACTCCAGAGACTTGTTATTAATAAGAGATATACTTGAAAAGAAAGGGATGGAATGGTATGGGAATGGTTATGATCTATTGTATAGGACTGGATTTGTTGGTATGAGATTAGTTTTGTTTTATGTACAAGAATGAGTGGGTTGGTACATAATTAATTTTCTCTCATATCCAAGAATTGCTTCAATCATTTAGCACTGCATATGTATTTATATAAAAGAATAACAATAAAAAATCTAACAATGTATTCTCAAGACAATATAACAAGGGAATAAAATAACAAATAATTCAAAGCTAATATACAATAATTAATACATGATAAGTAATGTAATAATGCACCCGGTATCATAACAAAACTATTTACAATAACATGGTAAAACAATATATATAATACTAATGAAAAATAAAAACAATATATAACAAGAACTTAACAAAGATAAATTTAATAACACAAACGATACAACTATATGTACAATACAACAATTAACAATAGAACATTATAAACAATTAACAATATAACAATATGTGCAAATAACATTATAACATTACACATAAAATAGTCCCGTGCACAACCATCATTATATACCATGAAACGATATAATGTACAATGCCAAACGAAGAGCAATTTGTCGGATCAACTTAGTGAAATTGAGTGAATCATGGTCAGAACTTCGTAGAAATGAAAAATGGAGCAATTTAATGTTCTTCTTTGTTTTTAATTGTTTTCATGAATTTTTGTTGCATCCTTGAAATATTTGTAGAGGAAGGGTGTTGGATATTGGAGCGGTTCGAATAGAATATTGGTGGGGCGAATTTGGGTATCAACATTTCCAGAGTGGGTGAAATGGGTGCGATCTACAAAAATGGGTAGCATAGATGTCCAACAATGTGCAACAAATTTGTTGAGCATTTCACATACAATAGATGTGTTAAGAGATAAAGGTAAATTTGCAAGGCGAAGACGAGAATATAAGCTGCACGTGTTCTATCTTAAGGTTTTTTCTCTGAAATTCACAGTTAAATTAGCAAACTAACTACACAAAACTAAAATCAAACAACACATGTGAAACAAAGAGTGAAACAAAGAGTGAAACATTGCACAAAATATAAATTGGACGGGAATTAACCACACTTGCAATATAACTATCAAAATAAAAAGGTAGAACGTTACCCAAGACTGAGGGGCCCTTCCCAACCTGACTAACGCTGCCAAAAACAATTAGATGAAGCTGAAGGAATGCACAGAAATTCAAGAACAAGAAACCTTCATTAATGGTGGATCAACTTTGCTTACAAAAGAGAAGCACAAATTCTTGCTATCTTAATGAATCTCCTTGTCTACTACCAAATCCAAAACACAAACAGACGTCCCCTTGATTTACATAATTGACATATTTATATGCAAAATAATTGATCTAGAAGATGGAAATGACTCCTCGATTCTCGTGAAACAATAGTTACATAACTGAATATATCAAACCATCCATATGGTTTTTAGAAAATATTAAAATCATATTACCATGAAACTTGGACCTCGAACATGCTAGAATACTTTGTCTTCTTATTTAATTAGGGTTCCCTGCTTATTAGAAATATCTAGATGCCATATTATGTTTCTTCCAAACCCGGGCACATCCTGAAATTTATGCAGATGTCAATTGAAGAAACCTTCATAACTCCTCAACCGTTCCTTTTTTTGGAAAACGATTCTATAGGATCCAATTTTCCATGCTCGGAAAAAAACCCATGTCTTAGATTTTTAAAATTATTCTTTATTTGCACACAAATCGAGGGTGAATGTTAATATCCAAAACTTTTATTAATTTTGGCTGAATTATTCCTCCTGAGATGGAGGTCCACACGTATGACTTGGGTGGATTTTGACACATGCGTCTATATTCCGACGTCGTTGTGGAGAAAACCCATGTTTCTGATTTTTTCCTCCAAGTGCGCGATTGTGCTAAACAGGGTACCAAAATGGCAATGTTGGTGCATAAATGATGAAATGCAGTTATGGTATAAGAACATTATTCGTACTACTACAAGAATCACACTTCACGAACTGTCATCAGTAAACCATGATAGAATCATCATTTAATCGCTAAAAACATAGAAAAGATGATGTATTAACCAGACTAGATATATTGACAAATGGTGGCATTTACTTAGGGTTTATGGTGTGTATTAACAACGAAATGTGGGAAGATGTGTAATAATGAATGTTTTTGTATAGCGGAAAACATGGAAAAAGTGGAGCTCAACATAGTGTTCATCATAGTTGCCTCTATTCTTGAATTCGTATCATCCAATATCTTAAGAAAATTCTCCCTTTGTTGAAGTATATTGACCACTTCCATGAATGGTAAAGTAATTCAAATCTTAACTAACTCATCAACTAGATTATAATTCTTTTTCAATGGAGTATTAGTTTGATTAACAACTGGTTGTTGTTTTACTTCCTTTGGAATGTTATCTTTCACTTTTTCTTTTTGAGGTTTTTCCCTTGTCTTGAATTTATTTAATTGAGTTTTTGTTTGAACAACGTTGTCTTGTGAATTCTCAGGATCCTTTTGCTCATCAAAAATATAAAAATATGATGAACCTTTTTCCATCTGGAATGATTCCAAAACGTCATCTTGATTAATGACCATTTCTTGATCAAAGGTTTCAAAATTTTCTTCTTCTACAATTTCTTCTAACACAAGATCATTTGTATTTGGAAATATGGGTTCTCTTGGTATACGATATTCAATTCTATCATTTATTGGACCAATCATAGAGTAGTTTAATTCATAATCTTGCAATTTCTTACTCATGAAAGCAATTGGAAATTCTTTTTCTTTCTCATTTTTCTGGGTAAGGATTGAGGCAATAATTTTTTTTTCTGAAGCAAATGCATGTAATATAAAATATTTATCAAAGTCAGGAATGATAAGAACAAGGGAAGTAATAATGTCATGCTTAATTTTTGTGAAATATTTTTGAATGTCTGGTGTCTATTCAAATTTTGGATCTTTCTCCCCTAGTATGGTCACCAAAAATGTTGATATAAAAGATTGTCTTATGGTTTTTAAGTCAACCTCACAAGCATAAATCCCCTTGTATTTTTAAATAGGTGGTGCTCCTCTATTTTATATAACATGAAAGAACATAAAATTCCTAAGAGAGGACCAAGCGTTATTCTTGAAATAAATATTCACATGCAAAGAGTACTTGAGAATGGACCATGTATCTTACAAAAAAGACATATTTACACTATGTTACAATATTTGAAACCAAAAGAGTATACATTAACATAGGATTACATTTCCATCAAAACATTAATCAAAGTAGAAAACACTATTCAACAAAGGGAAAGAAAGTATGGACCACATATACCAGAAAACTCTAGATGATCATTCCATTAAATTCAATAAATATTTTGATAGGAACACATTTGAAATCGCATGCTGAAAATTAAAGTCCTGAGAGATCAATAATTTTATGTCTTGAACTAGTTATCTAGGAACCTAAAAAAATAATAGATGTCTTAATAAAATAAACAATAATGTATTGGGTTGCAAATAAAATAAACTGCATTTGTTCTTCAAAAAGAACTAGGATGGGGCTCCCACATACCATAAAATGAAAGAGAGACATGGAAGAAAAAATAAAATAGTCAAGGTTCAACCTTAGGTTTCACAAATTGTTGGTAGCAAAGAAGGCAAAATTGATAATTGACTGAAGAAGAAAAAATAGTGAAGGAAAGAACAAGGTTACTAGTCGACTTACTGGGACGAGAATTTTGAATCCTTCATTTGCTTACTGAGGCATATTTTATAGATTTCTATTGTTGTGATAGAGGTGGCATAAATGCTATAACCGCTTCTTGATGATCTGTCTAACTTATCTTAACTAACAATTTTTTTAACCATTTTTCTATATACTCCTTCATCGGAGGAACCATTATTTCATGCTTGAATTTTATTTCAAATAATTAATTCTCCATTTCTCTTAAATAAATACTTAATTGGTATGACATGTCCTCTATATCACCATTCTTATTTATATATTGGACAAGCCACCTTTCTACTTCTTCTTTAGATAATTCAACCGACTCACTAAATTCATTTTCCCATGCACTCTTTAATGCTTCTAGTTGTTATAATAGTTTCTCCTTAGACAATAGTATGGTATCCATTCATAAATTAGGGGCATCTAATTATTTGGTAAGATTAACAATTTTTAGAAATATGTCTCCCCT
>SNQJ01S0221796.1:0-15009 GCA_010110895.2 Picea sitchensis
GGATGAGATTGAATTGTTTTCATAGAAACCAATGATGACTTAGAGATAGGTTGTAATACCTATGATTCCTATGTGGAAAGTAATTACCCTCTAGGAGTGTTTTCCCTATACAATTTCCTTGAGACCCTTTGAATTGTCTTGAATTGTTTGTATATGGAAAGGAGAAATCTTGCAAGATATAAATCAAAGGTTTATGGGAAATTATGTAGAGGAATATGAGTGACATGGATTCCCTAGTTCCTCTTAAAATCTTGGTAATGTTTGGTCAAGGAAGAAAACCCCAGTATCCAACTTGTTCATGGGTTGAATAGTTGATGGGGACTGGGTGAAATACCTATACGAGTTAAGGAATGGAAATCTATATAATGATAAGTTTGGGTGTTTGAGTAGTTTAAATGTGGAACATCATGGTGGAATCACCAGGGTGGAACCCTGAGATGGAAACCTAGACAATAGTGAACCCTTGTAACTAGAACTGCATATACCAGGTTGTTCAAGCCTTTGTTAAGTTAACTAAGGAAAAAAAGAAATCAACTAAATGTTGAGGAAAATTTTTGACCATTCGTTAAAAGTCAAGGGTAGATCTCAACGATCCATGGAAAGGGTGCAAGTATAGGATTGTAGGTTAATCATATATAGAAGGGAGTTTGTGGAGAAGAGTCCACGAGATGGATTCCAAATTTCCCTTGATTTGCAAGTTGTGGAGGAACCACAAAGTCAACTAAGTGTGAACTATGGAAAAAGGTCATGTGCAAGCTGGGAAGTGATAAGAAACAATGACGTTTGAGAGGTCAAATAGGGACTATTCAATTTGATATACCTAGGATCTAGTTAGAGAGTGTGAAAATTTAAGAGGCTACAAGGATATTCACCATTGTTCTCGACCAGTCTAAGTCAACCGATCTCGCAGATGGGAGGTTGATGCAAGTTGCATCATGTAGGAAGATTTATTTTCACAAGATCAAGAGTGGTGAGAGCCATTTATTCATGGGAGATTATATCTAGACCATAAAATTTGTTGGGTGGGAGGACTTGTTAAATAATGTGCAAGTTAGGAACCTGCATAAAACCATATTGTTGATTGAAATGATTTCTAGTCTTCCAATCTCTTGGACTTTCTTATTAACATAAGAAGGAAAAATGTGGAAAAGGCATTTATGTCAAAAAAATGTGGAATAGGAATCCATGTCAGCATACTGAGTCAACTTCTATTTTAGGTGACATGTCGACAAATGATGATGTCAGTTCCACATGAAATAGGTGACAGGTGGAGACACATTATTTAGTACACAACATCAAGGGTGGAAAAATCAGGGACTAGCATGTGGTAGGTGACATGTGGAAGAGGATAGGTGTCCTCTTCTGGTAGAGCCAAGATGTGAAAATGGGTTATTGGTCAAGCCAATTTGAGGTCCACAAAGATCTAGACCATTGATCGTGACTGATTCGGTCCTTCTAATCTTTCAATGAGATAGTTTTCATGACGAGATAGTTGTCTTAGTGGGGGGTCTTATGCAATCAATTTGATTACCTCGTGGAAGAGTTATCATGTATGAATTTGATCCCAATAGTGTTGCGGGATAGGAAGTTGGGAAGTTTATGTTTGATAGTTTGAATACAAGACACGCTCGCCATCAGACATTGGATAGATTTGTATGTATGCCAGTGGGTCATTGATGTCATCTAGTACACATGGAATGGTCAGCGTGGAGGCCACATTAGACAAGTGAAATCATCATAGGAAATTACCCAGGAATCTTTAGGAAGCCATAACTCTCTATCTAGAGCTTGGATTTGGGCATGAGTATCGCCATTGAAAATCTCTCAAGGAGTAGAACTAGATTATGGGTTCTGATTGAAGATTGGGTTTATGAGTTGGATGAGAAATGAGAAAGAAGAAAGAGGAATTTTTTACATCCCACCAACCTAAGGAAGGGTTAGGGGGTCAGGTCTATTACAAAGTGGTATCAGAGCAGATTTCAAACTCTAGGCTTGGATGCACCAAAGGTAGGCCACATGGATAGCTTTGTATAATCTTGGTTTAAGAATAATTCAGCCTACAAGTTTAAAGGAAAATCATAGAAGTAGAGGATCTGTGGAAATGAATGAACTTATGTAATTAGTTATAATGCTTCCTATAAACATGGGTGGATAAAGCCTCTTGCAAGTATGATTACTATTTATGTAAGCATTAAGACCCTTATAAATAATTCCTTGTGGTTAACGAATTGAGTGACGGTAATTGACATGGTTTTTCCATTTAGTATGTCCATTTGGTATGGTAATGGAGAAATGGAGACACCCTTCTCACTTGAAAACTTTTATTTTCTTATCCGAACTATATGCTTCTGCAGAAAAACAAATCGATGCATGTGTTACCTGATTAAAACCCATGTAATGGAGTTGAAAATGAGAAGATTACCTAACTCCTCTCTTGTTGTTTATTTCATTTCTCTAGGACAAGAAAACTTGAATACTATTATGTGTAAATGTTTTATACATAAGAATGTCAATGGTTTTATTAAACAAAAACAATTGAAACATGTTTATGTTTTCACCTATGAACACATCAAGGATAATGTGGTAGAGTGTAGTTAGATAAATTGAGGCATAGCTGAAAAATGGTTCTTGATTTACAAAAGTGTTAAACCACTTACAGTATGATTTAGCATGATAGCTGATGTGAATGTGATGATGCATGTTATGGGTAGGAAATGAATTTCATTTGTTGAGGAGAAAACTGACAAGAGTGAAGGACCTCATACAGAGGGCAGGACAAAAGGATTCTAATAGAAAATATTGGTGAAGGGACCCTATGAGCTCCCAAAACATCATTCGATGAGATACCATTAGAAGAAATGTTGGTAGCTAGGATAGGTACAAATTTTTCATTCCAATGTGGCATGATATTTGGAAGGGATTGGGTAAGGATCCCTTCTGAAATATTTTGTATTTTGATGATACAATTTTAATTTGGATCGAATGTTATATGTGAGTAATACCTAGGTAGGGTATGATTAAGGAAATATAACCAGAGTGAAAAAGGGAGGAACCTCTAGTAGTCAAGGATGGTTAAAATTATTAAGTCGAAATCATGAATGAATTGAGGATATGCATGTTGTAGGAAAGAGGGAAGGTATTGGACTTCCCATTATGAAAGAAATACATTCTGGTATTCCAATAAAGTTGTGAAAATGATAAAGATAGGAATTGTGTGGCCATGAATATTGGCACCATGGCCACCAACAAAGAAGGAATGCACACATTACAAGGAGAACACATTCTTGTGGAGGTTTTTATGAAACCTCTCTAAAAAATGTATCCCTTCTCTATTTATAGAGGAGTTTGTTAGCAAAGGCAGGTGATTGCATGGAGGCTTCACCTTGTTGACCAATATATCTCTTATTCTTATGACGTTCATTCATAAAGGGGATTTTAAAATTTTGAAAAATAGAGTTAATATATTGTACTTATTAGGGGGGCATGCAGGGTACAAGGGGTTTTATAGGTATTGGGGGTTATACAAAGGGGTATATGGTAAAAATATGGCATATCTAGAAAAAATAGGGTTTTCTTTTTAATTGGAAAGATGTATTGGGATGGGGGTTTGATCCAAAAAAGATCTTTTAATGACTGTGGATGAGTTTTTTTTTAAATTGCATGCGTTAATTAACCATTTAAGAAGCTGAATGAAAGAGGATGAATTTAATGAAGGAACATAGAAGCCATAAAATAGTATACAGATCTGAACTGAAGCAATAAGAATAGAAAAACATAACAAGAGAAGTGATAATGGAGTTCGGCACAAAATTGCCTACGTCTCCGGGCCTTTGTCTCAGTGGGGGAGTCTTCTTTATTTATGTTCAAAATATCACAAAGTACATCGCAATAGTTTCATTAGGCTACAATACTAATTTGGTCATGTTTGTCCAGATCTCTAGAACCCAGCAGAAGAAACGACACACAAAACGGATGACCGGAGCTCCCAGAAATGGCCCGCAAGTATCTACTCCTCAACAACTTCCCTGCATAAAAATGGCTTTGGCTTGGCTTCCCTTAAGCATAAATATACTATGACTATCCTTCATGGCCTCAAACATGCCTGGTTTATATAGATCTGAAGTTGGTTATCCATCCCCAACTTCCTCCCAAAATCTGGCCTCCAAAAATTCCCAATATCTCCCAACAATGGCCCAAATCCACTATTACAGGAATAAAAAACAAATATAAATCCAAAATAATATGGTAAAACCCCACTATATGTTCAATAATAGGGCCTATCCCCCTCTCCCTAGGCATGCGACCCTCTTTTATGGTCACATGTAAGCACATATGGCCAAGCGCCATCCCTTTTAGCTGCGCACTAGCCTGAAATAGGCTCCAACCCCTGGTCTTTGGGTGCTTTCCATAGGACCTATGGGCTATGGATAGAGGCCTGTGCATCAAAAGTGGATAAGCCCCTAGATTTTGGGTGGATACCATGTAACCGAAGGCTCCCTAGTGGATGGGTGTTTATTCCATGCGTCGCGCTTCCCCCCAGTCATATGTTACAACGATAAACCACGGGTTGGGGCTTAGCCCCAACCCCCTCATTCCACGCCATATTACAACATAATTACTTTATATAGTTTATGTTTGGATTTTATAAACAAGCTTCACACATGGCGCATTGGTGGTTGGGACTTTCCCAAAGACTTTGCCCCTACGATCAGGTCGCGGGGTCGAACCCCATGAGCTCCATAACATTTTTTAAACATAGTAACCAATGACAGGGTGCTACGTGGCAGCCCACGCCTGGGCCATGTGGAACCACCCCATTTTCCTATTGCATGCCATGTTTCAATCGACAATTGATCCACCATCATCTACACGACCCATTGTACCTCTGTCACATGTCCTCTCCAGAAGCTGCCACGTTAGCAATGATAAGGTGTCTTTGTTGATGTCATGTTGTCGTCATGCTGACGTCAGCATTGACTTTTGCCAGTTTGACCCTTTGACTTTTTACCTGTTTGAGTTTTCGATCAGAACGTGATAAATTTCGCATACGGAGCACGTTTGAGGAAGTAAATATACTGTGGGAATCAACGCGGTGAGACAGATGCAATGGCACTAGTTTCATTCCATTCTGAGAACTTTCATTCCATTCTGAGAACTTTCATTTTGAGCCTTTTTTAGCCCTATCAGGCTTCTGGATCTGATTATGGATCACACCTCCCCACTAAAGGACCTTTTGGTCCCCAAAAGGTTATTGACCAGTCAACAAGCTTGGGATAGACCACCCAACTTTTCCTCTGTCTCTGAACTCTGTCCTGTGCACCTGTCTCATCAAGATCAACTGTAACACAATCATGACAACTGACAGTATATTGTTAGCCATTTGAACCCTGTTACATCTTACTGAAGCCACTATCATCCATGTAGAAAACATTGACTAATGACAACATAAAAGATGGTATAAAATGAAGGCTGATACTTGAAATATTTGCGACCTTGGGCTTATCTTGGAAACAACTTATGATTGATTTTCCATTCAACAATAATTTCTTGTTCTTACTTAAGATCGATTACTTCATTTGGAAACAATTATTGGTTTGTTTCTTGCTTGCACTAACTTCTTTAATTGTTCCATTGTTTGGAAGTGTTTTGTTGCCTTAACTTGTAGTGAGAGATGAACCACATAATCTTGCACTGCTTTGGTTAATTGATATTGATTATTTGTTTTGTAGAAGATTGCCTTATGATCATATAAATATGGACTACCTAAGACCATTCCACATTCTCTTAATGGAACTACATCACATGTTACTTAGTCCACATACTTAGATGAAATTCCAAATTTGATTGTGCACTTTGCGCTTTTGTTATGTGCATTTGATGATGTTGCTTATCCATTTAAGTGTGTAGGATTATGATGGTTTGTTTTCTAACTAATTGCTTAACCAATTCTTCAGAAATTAGATTAGATTGAGATCAACTGTCGATTAGTATTGTGTCTATCTTAGTTTGTTGCATGATGGTCCTTATATGGAACAAGTTACTTCTACAATCAATGCCTTCACCAATTTTTCCTATCATACCAACCAATAGGATCTTTGACTCATCACCTGATTTCGATCCCAAGTTTGTGGGTCTTGTTGTGGATTTGCCTTGCTTGTTTGCATTCCTTCTTTCCTTGAACCACTTTGGCCTCTTCTTGGGATGAAACTACCAAAATCTGTCCTCATCATGACCCTCTTGTGTGTACAGAGACTTCCATTCCTTCGTCCAAACATTTGAATTCTTTCCATGCCATTTCCTCTTTGTCCTCTTTCCTTGAAGGCGATGATTCCCCTGACACACTTTTCCCTGCTCCAATATACATAGCTTGAACAGAAACCTCATCAAGGTTAGTGGAGTTTCGAACTGAAGTAGATATAGTGTTTCTAATATGTGAAAGTAAACCTCCTATATATACTTCATAAGAGTTTCTTGTGTATGTAATGGGATATCTAACATCAATGCCATTTCTGGAAAGTTATCGTAATACTCTTGCTTTGTTTGTCCCTTTCTTAGTTTAAATATTTCCATTCAATTAATGCTTTTTCTTTATAACCCAAAGAATAGCATTGTTTCCCAAGTGCAGAAATGGAAGCTTTCCATGATGGAAATGCATTACCCACTTGTTGGAGTTCCATTTTGCAACTTGTTTTGCCATCGGATGAGAGTTGTACACATAGTATCAATGATGCCAACTTGATTTGTGTGGCCTCATCATTGATCTATTTCACACTACAGTAAACCTCCATGCACGATCCCAATTGTCAAGTTTCTCTACATTTACTTCACCATCATATATGGGTAACTCAAATTTAACATCAAGAAGTTTAACAATGGCATTTCATTTCTTATGCTTATTAACATGTTTATTTGGCATTAGATTTAGAACTTGAACTTGGAAGAAGGAAGGAGGAAAGAAGGAGGTGATGATGGAGGTGAAGGAGGAATGAGGGATGATCCTCTTCCTCTTCACTTTTTTTCCTTTGAAGATTCACCCAAAACTAGTCTATTTCATTCCAAGTAACCCTCGTACAAAACTTTCACCATCTCGACATAGCAAAGGGAAAGTTTTTGAAACTCTTTCTTATCATGAGAAATTCCCTCTTTCGATACCATCTTCTCACTATGAGAATCTCTCTTTCTCAATCCAATTAATGTATTCTCTGCAACAATCTCACCTCACCACGCTATAGCTTTTCCCTAATTAACATGAAAAACTCAAATCCAAATGTCCACTAGCTCTGATACCACTTAATCGAAAAGATCTTGCCCAATGACTGTGGTTGAGTTTAAAATTGCATGCGTTAATTAATTTAAGAAGCTGAATGAAGAGGATGAATTTAATGAAGGAACATAAAACCATAAAATGAGTATCTGAGATATGAAGCTGAAGCAATAAGAGCAGGAAAACCATAACAAGAGAGTGATAACGAAGTTCGACACAAAATTACCTACGTCTCCAGACCTTTGTCTGAGTGGGGAGGCTTCTTTATTTATGAACAAAATCTCACAAATTACATCCTTGATGGTGCCATTATGCTACAAGACTGGTCTGGTCATGTTCTTCCAAATCACCAATTCATGAGATAAACTGGCCGCGCTAAAGCAGGATGTCAGACTCGAAATGGCCCATGAAGTGTCACTCATAAACAACTTCCCCGCATAAAATGGCTTTGGCTTGGCTTCCCTTCCGGTAACTCTGATCTGATTGTCCTTCATGGCCTCAAAAAGGCATGGTTTATATAGATCACGAATTTGGTTATCCATCCCAACTTCCTCCCAAAGTCGGCCTCGAAATGCCAATATCTCCCAAAAGGCCCAAATCCACTATTACGGGCATAAAAATCAAATATAAATCCATAATAATATGGTAAAATCCCACTGTATGTTTAATAATAGGGTCTAGCCCCCTCTCTCTAGGCACGCGCCCCTCTTTTATGGTCACATGTAAGCACATATGTCAAAGCATATTGCTTTTGGCTAATAGCGGCACGAAATAGGCTCCAACCCCTAGTCTTTGGGAGCTTTCCATGGGACCTATGGGCTATGGATAGAGCCTTGTGTATCAAAAGTGGATAAGTCCCTAGATTTTGGGCAAATACCATGTAACCGAAGGCTCCCTAGTGGACGAGTGTTTATTCCATGCGTAGCACTTCCCCCCAGTCATATGTTACAATGATAAACCACGGGTTGGGGCTTAGCCCATTCCCTCCTTCTAGCGCCATATTACAACATAATCGCACATATAGTTTATATTTGGCTTTTATAAACAAGCTTCACACATGGTGCGTTGGTGGTTGGGACTTTCCCAAGGCACTTTTCCCCTACGATCGGGTTTAGCGAGAGTCGAATCCCATGAGCTCCATAGCATTTTTTAAACATAACCAATGATGGGAGTTACTTCATTAATACACAGGCCACATGGCATGACCCATTTGCCTATTACATGCCATGTGTCAATCGACAGTTAGTCCACCATCAGTTGTACGACCCATTGTACCTCTGACACATGTCCTCTCGGAGAAGATACCACATCAGCATCATAAGGTGTCTTTGGTGATGTCATCTTGGCGGTCGGCGGTGAATTTTACCCGGTTGACCTTTGACTTTTTTACGTGTTTGGGTTTTATCGAGCAGATAACTTTTCTCATGCAGACCCGTTTGAGGAAGTAAATATATGGTCGGAATCAGTGCGACTATTTGGTCACAATGGAATTGGTTTCAGCTGGTTCTAAGAACTTTCATTTTGAGCCTTTTGAGCCTAATGGGCTTCTGGCTCCAATTTTGGATCAGGGTTCAACAAAATGATTTTGGTAGGTATTTTTTAGTATCTAGTGAGATTAGGGATATTATTTAATATACCACAAACAGATGTGGGTGTTGTGTCACTAGTCTATTGAATGGAGACCCTGTGGGGTGATGGTGACCGGAGGTTTTTGTGGAGATTTTTTATTGGTGCACCTTTATGGTACATATGCATTGGTGTCTAAATGTTAAAAACCAATGTCATACGTTATAATACAAATAGAAAGCACAAATAAAAGCACACTAGGGTTGTTGAACATTACACATCGATGCATGTCACTATCATCAAGAGCAGAGTGGTAGGGTAAATAAAATAAATTAGCAAACCAATTTTCATTGTTACACTTCATCATGTTCTTTTAAACTCTCAATAAATCACCAGTGCTCACCCTCCTTCAAAATACGCCCTATTTCTGCTGCTCTATAATGACTTGGATAACTCTAATGGTAGATTCCACACATTTCAAATTTTGGAAATTACTACAAATTTTATTTCCTCTCAATGGTGAAACCATGCCTCTTGAACATAGTACTTGGTGAATTTTTATTACCTTCTATTTTCCTTTTCATCCATTTAAAAAATTCAATTTAGCTTGAAATTTGGCATTTTTTCAATTTTTTCAATTTTGTGCTTGAATTGCTCTTCAATGCTTCAACTTTCCCTGATGTGGTACCTCTTGTACTAACTCATAGAAAGAACCACCATCAGTGCATCTAATATAAAAACATTCATAGGTGTCATTCAAGGAAAACTCCCGCGACAAATTTAAAAACAAATCGGTGTGTCATTTCAGACGCTTCGCAACTGATGTGTACTTAGTTTCTACCACCACCAAAACATTCCATTTAATTAAGCACACTGCTAACTTTACATTCCATAAAATCTGACGTAGTGGGGCAAACATTCTAACCAAATGCGAATTATTTGTTCTGGAACCGCACCTAGGAAAATATTGACTGACTTGGCATAGCGTGGAATCTCATTGGACACCTCGTGACCATTTCTCTATTATTCACAATGCACTTCTTAAAAAAATCTTGATGCTCTAATATCACGATAGCATCAGTGCCTTAGCAGTAACCCATGGAACCACTTAAGTTGTTATAAAATAATTTAACCTAGTGGTTCCCATAGGTCAAACAAATGCACCAATGTTGTAAACAACACAACACCAGGAACATTATTTCATAATATATTAGTGCAGTGTGTATTATTCGATGGAACAATAAAATACCTGGAAGTGAAACAATAAGAGTGGAGCACCAATGCATAAATGCTAATAGTTATGCATCATGATAAGGTTTGAAGAAAATAAACATAGCACTACATCTATTGTGAGGCCCCATTTTTGGTGCGTTATTAAAGACACCGAACCACTAAACAACATGTTGGTGCTTTGGTAGAGTGGGAACACACTATTATTTTAGTTTAAAAAAATACAGTAGGATAAATATTGATCGACTTGGCATAGCGAGGCATCTCATTGGATGACCGGTGATAGATGCTCTATGCACCAAAATGCACTGAGTGAACAAAACACGATGATCCAATATTGTAGAGAGACCTAGCATCAATTAAATTCAAAATTTTCATACAATTAAACATATAATTCCTTTAAATTTGCATCGTAATTCGTGACCATCGATATAAAGCATAAATATTAAATGAAATTAAATTGTATCCATGGCATAAAATTTACTATGAGATAAAATAAATTACCTCTTCACGATTTTTTGAATTTCCACGGATTGATGCAGTTTGTCCTTTCCCTATTGCCTTGCCCAGCGGATACGACCAACTACGCCCCGAACCAATAACCTCCCTTCCGACTAGAACGGCATGCAGCCTAGCTCGAGCGAAGGAATCCACATTTCTTGAAACCCCACATCAACGGTGCCCACAGTAGTTCCTTTGAAACTAATATCAAACTCTCCACCGGAAAATATCAAAGCAATCAGTCCCCCCACTCCAAAATGCTTCCCTCCTCCAAAAATAATGATCCTCCATGTAAGACTCCTCCCTGTCATATCCCCTTCACCGACTCTTCCCCTCATTAATATCTTATCTCTCCTTTATTATCCTATCCCCCTTCTTTATTATCTTATCCCCTTCATTATTATCTTATCCCCTTCCATACATAAAGTATTTAATTAAATATATTAAAATTATTAAGCCCCTTAAATTTATTACCATGTCATTGAATGTGATATGTAATCAGGTAGTGAGTAATTAACAATTAATTAATAAATAAATAATTAAATTAATATTATGCTGTCCATTGTTTAATTAAAACCTTTTTAGGACAATTAATTATCTAATTAATTATACTTAAAATCCCTATGAACTATTTAATTAGGGTTGTTACATACACCCACCCTTCTGGAAACTTCGTCCTGAAGTTAATTTATTTTATGATACAAGGGAAAACATGGTTCACACATTCATGGCGATTAACCAACACTATTAGTAAGTAAACCAATAACTCCTTACATACTAGTGTACATGTGTAAGAATGCATGTGTAGCTAGTACATACAAAGTCTGATTCATGTACTAATAATCAATAACCCTATCACCCTTATAGTATTTTATGTATGCATCAATCCAATCAACAGACTAGTCTTTTACAAGATAATAACCAATCAAATGTTTTCAAAATCCTTTAATTACAATTATCAGGTTCAACAATTTTTATTTAGACTAGCTGGGTTTAGTTAAATTATGAATATTCATATATACATTTTCTTTTTAGAAGGGAAAACATTAAATTCCACCATTAGACAAATCTCAATACTTTCTCAACTATTTCTACTCATCCTTCATCCTTAACCTACTTCGTATTCATTTCCTATCCTTCCTTTGTTGGAATATCTTGGAGCGCCAACTATATTGGCCTATTTCCAAATAGAACCCGTAAGCGAAGTGTCACTATCTCGACCAAGCTTCCCGGTGAATGGCCCGGCCAGTCATCATCACACATCTTAGGGGAGCGTGAGCTAACCCTGTCCCTCCCATGACTTTGGGTTTTGGAGGATACATGGTGACCTCCCCCTCTCCTAATCATAACTAGGGTCCACACCCTACAATGGAATATCTGATTGGCACCATGTTGCTTTGGGAGTTTTGTCATCGTTTGTGGTTTTAGGCAGGTCATGTACGAAATCCTGCAGTCCACATATCCTTGTAATGCATCAGAAACCAATATAATTTCACATACAAATATTCTACATACTATAATGTTTCTTGGCTAATGGTCATGATATCCCTTTCATCATCATTATGTTGGCTATTTGATAGCCCATAACCTCTGATTAGTTAGTCAGCAACACAAACTCATACATTTCTATGCATTATCATCGTAGAATTGCATGCGATCATCATTTAATTGATGTCAGGTGTACCAACAACTTAACATCAACTTTTCAAGTTAGAAATAGATCATAATATCCCATAGAAGTCAATTTCAACACCCGATTCATAAAATTATCATTTTACCAAATAGATTTCATCATATCCAACATCATCAATAACATTTGGCTTATTCATAAAATTTGCATTCTCACAATATGTGCATCATATACATCATCATCAATAACATTTAAGCTTATTCATTAAGAATTTACATTCCAGTGTAGATTGCATTATATATACATCATGCGTCAATAATATTTAAACATTCGCAAAACTTACATTCACATAGCGGTCCTAAGCATTATATACATCATCATCAATAACATTTAAACATTCATAAAGTTCATACATTTTAAGGTTTAAGTGTATCATTTAATAGTTCAACTGTGAATAGAAAATAAAGTATATAGGTCTCAAGTAATCATGGCCGTCTGAGTCAAAATGTGTTGTTACATACACCCAACCTTTTAGAAACATATTCTCGAGGTGGTCAAAAAGTGAGGGATAGTCTAGGTTGTAATGTCTCATCATCTTCCCAAGTAGCGGATCACGGACTATACTTGTCCCATTGGACCTTAACTTGGTCCTACAGTTGTTCACAGTATCCGAGAATCTAGGTCAATATATGCTTGGTTCTGCAAGTGAGGGGTTCTATGTCGATACACCAATTCCTTCCGATTTAGTTTATGTGATTCATCAACAACATAATGGCGTAAAACGGATACATGAAAAACATTATGAGTTTAATGCAGGTGGGGTGGCAGTACGAAACAATAGGCAACGGGTCAGGCACTACTCTTGGATTCTGAATGTTCCTGTAAATCGAGGTGATAACTTTGTCCCCTTCCCAAAGCGTATGGTACTCTTATTAGGCCTAATGAATGGCTCTTGTCTCCCACTTCATAACTTCAGTGGGTCCTGTGTGCATCCACCTTAACTTTCTTCCTATCTGTGCTTCCCTTTAGTCTCTTCTAATATGAATGCTTGTTCCTCCATATCTTAGATCAATTCTAGAATAGCTGATTTTTCGGTCTTTTGGTCTATCCCAACTCAATGGAGTTACTTGGCCTTCCATAAAAATCTTCCTAGGGTGGCATTCGATGGAGCTATAGCTGTTATTGTAGGCAAACTCTACCAAGGTAGGTACTTCTCTCAATGAGTTTGATTATCCAAGCCTTACATCAAGGCATCTCTTCCATGACTTGATTTACTCTCTCAGTTTTCCCATCTGCTTGGGATGATAAGTTGTGCTTAAGTTCAAGCGTGAGTCCCCAACAACATTTGCAAACTTATTCAAAACCTAGAAGTGGTCAGGAGTCCCTATCTGAAAGTATCTTCTTAGGTATCCCATGAAAATGGATAACCTCTCACTTACAAACACACATGCCATCAGTGACATCGTAAGTGTCTCTACTTGGAATAAAATAGGCACTCTTGGTTAACTTATCCATTTTATCCAAGAATGGCATTGTGTCTATGAGATGTGAGAGCAAACCCACAGCAAAATCTATAGAAATGACTTCCCCACTTGGACATAGGAACATCGTAGCGAATTTCTTAGGGTGATGGTGGTCGGCTTTCACTATTTGACACTCTAGGCATTTGGCAGTGAAATGGACTACATCGCTCTTCATGCCTACCAGGAAACTTCCTGTAGCTTCTGGCATCTTCTATTACCAGGATAAGCACATTAAAGTGGTCTATGGGATTCCTTGATTATGATGCTTGAATATCCCCATTTTGGGGGATGTACATCCTTCCTCGATATCTCAATAGTTCGTTTGCTTCCAAGACTATATCCTTCATACTTTGGATGTAGCTGCCTCAATACTCTGAGGTGGTTGGAAGTAACCTTCAAATACCAACTGTCTCCTTGGAGTTGTGTCAACACATGTTCCCTCAGATTGACCTTTAAGGGTACCAAGGAGAGATACGTGGTCTCCTACTCAGAGAGCATCTACGACCACATTTTCCTTTCCTTGATGTACAGAAATACCAAATCGTACTCACTCATAAACCTCCTCCCATCGCCTTTGCCTGGCATTCAGTCTACTTTGAGTGAAGAGATGTTTTAAACTTTGATGGTCTGTTTTGAGCTCAAAGTTTTTCCTTTCCCTTGATGTACGATATACCAAAATCGTACTCACTCATAAACTCACTCCATCGCCTTTGCCTGGCATTCAGATCTCTTTGAGTGAAGAGATGTTTTAAACTTTGATGGTCTGTTTTGAGCTCAAAGTTTCGCCCTACAAGATAGTGCCTCCAAAGTTTTAGAGTTATCATTACAGCTGCCAACTCTAAATCATGAGTCGCATATAGCTCTTCATGTTTCTTCAACTTTCTTGATGCATAAGCTATCACTCATCCATCCTGCATTAGCATGGCCCCCAACCCTTGCTTTGAGGCATTCGTGTAGACGGTGAAGTCCTTTTCCATGTCTGACACTCATAGAATTGGCACACTAGTTAGTAACCTCTTAAGCTCGATGAATGAAATTTCACATTCTTCTATCCATTCATACCTGACCCCCTTGCACTGCAAAGTGGTGATGGGTTTCGCTATTTTGGAGAACCCCTCCACGACTCTCCGATAATAACCTGCTAGCCCCATGAAGCTTCTCACCTCATGGGCATTTTTCGGCACTGGACACTCCATAATGGCCTTTACCTTTACTGGGTCTACAGAGATTCCTTCACCAGAAATGATATGACCTAAATAGTGGATCTCTTTCTGAAAGAAGGAACACTTCGACAA
>SNQJ01S0221797.1:0-12836 GCA_010110895.2 Picea sitchensis
GCATATGTGTATTTGACTGATATAATCCTCTTCTTTCCTCATTCTTTCGTTAATTTCTCAAATGGTTAAAATATTCATGCAAGTTAAAACTCAACCATAATCATAAAAGATCCTGCCCCGGATCAGGTCTGAAAGAACGAATGTCGAAAGCAGTAAGAAGAGTAGGTGATGGAGACAAAATGGGTTGGTCAATGGCCTTCCAACATGCCAACGACATCATGCATGTTGAGGCGCCCTCATCAACCACCGTACAGAAAATATTCCAAGTAAAATATTTCATGGGTTGAGCCACTACTATCTGAAATGCAACGTGGTAAGGGAGACGAGGTTTCAAGTCAGTTGTATAAAGCATGATCGTTCCCGGATTACAAGTCTCAACAGATCCCAAAGCGGACACATAACCTTTCTCTATGAAGGGCAACTCTGGAGGACCTCCAAAGCAGACATCGCACAATGGGTTTGTGACAAATCCTCCACCACAGAGTAATTTTGGGCAGCCCTTGCATTTGGATTATGCGGATATTTCTTGAACGCCCCTTTCGGGATGCGTATCATTGTTTCACCCATCGTCTTCTCACTCTGGAGAGGAACAAATGGGTTTACGAATTCCTTACCCTTTTCAATTGTTTTATCATTCTATAATCGTGTTCCCTAGTTGCTATGTAAGCATCACCTTTCATCATATAAACGTTCATGACCGAGGGATTACTAGAAGATGGAGCGAGTCCCTGACTTTCCCCATCCGTGCTCGAAGAGGCTTGAGTCAATTTTTTCCCATGTGGAAATGGGTTCGTTAACACATCAGGCTGCTACTGTGCCAATAAATTCTGGCCTCTGCAAGCCGAGGGCACAGGTGAGTCGGATGATCTTCCATGCAAAGGTTACACAGATACTTCGACTTTCTCTTCTCTGTGTTTCCCCCACCAACATTGTTTCTAGGTTTCTTATCCCCCTTACCCTTTTTGTTTCATTGTTTTTTCTTCCCTTCAGGATGTTGGTTGGCCTTTGGGTTCATCAACTGCACACTGTGTACATATGACGATTGAGTAGGGGGATTAGCCGAACTAGAGGGTTGGATGGTCGTTAGTGGGATTAGTGGGATTTTCTTGTGTTGAACCAACTATACCATCTACATGTGGTCTAGACTTGTGTATGGCCTTGTCAAGGATGGATCGTGGTGCATCTGTCAAAGCCTCATATAGTAAACCAAACTGAGATTATATCAGTTCAAGATGTTGATCTCTCATGATCACCTCTTCCTCTTAAAACACTCTCGACATTGCAACATCCTTGGATAACTGAGGCACCAAAGACTTAAGGAACCACTCTAGTAGGAAATCTGGTGGGACCGATACTTTTATCAAACTCTTTTGACTCTACCATTCTTGGATGTGATTCGAGATATGATCGGCCTTTGTTTTCTCAAAGTTGGCCAACAATTCGGTGCCAACATCGTATCTCACAGGTAGTTGGAAATGGTTTAGGAAAACCATTTCCAAATCACTAAATAAAGAGTATATTGAGCGGTCGAGCTCGATGTACCATTTCGTGGCACCCCCGATAAGAGTTTGTTGAAACATGCGCAAGTGTACGGAGTCATCTCGCAGTGATTTCGATGAGCACCATAGATGAAAAGTGGTCATGTGATCGCTTGGATCTTCGTTAGGCTTAGCTTCAAACTTCGAAATGTCCGAGGGAAAATTAATTGGCATGGGAGGCCAACGCAGATCATGACAAATTGGGTCGTTTAACAATCTTCACAAGTCTGGAAAATGTAACATTGCTAGAAATGGTAGTTTGGGCTATTGACTATGTACAGGAAGAAAGGATCCTGGAGTTTGGCTGGCACCAAGTTGTCAGGAAAAGTTGGGTTGCTGACCAGGGTTCTGGTAAATACCATGGCCTTTGCCAATGAACAGATACTGCGTTTGTTGTGACATCATAGGTTTATTCCCATAATTGGACGTTGAGGGCTGGGTGGGGATTTCTCCCTGTGTTGTGTTCCAAGGATTTTGGAAAGGGTTTCCCCCTGCCGATCTGATGGGCATAGGTATTGAGCCTTTCTCAGGGTTCCATTGACCATGCAAGGGGTTTCCCCTAGTCAACATCCCTGACAAGGGAACTGATCCCTGCCATGGATTCGAGAGTCCTTGTGAGGAGAAGACTCATGTATTTCCCCCCTCTATAGGAATAATACCTTGCAGAGGATTTTGTTGTCCAAAGCCAAGGTTTCCCCCGGCCGATATGGAAACTGATCAAAAATCATTATTACCAAACGTGTTGAACAAAGAGAACGACATAAAACCTACTGGCATGGTGTAGGAAGAAGGTCTTGGACTACTTGCTCCGAACAAGATGTAGTTCATTTTCGGCCCAACGAGTTGCTGGGGAGCACCACCGAGCGAGTGGAACAAAGGAGGTATATGACCCCCACCATAAGGGATAACATTATAGGGGGCTGAGGTGCCCCCCATGGACCCTTGCAAAGGATCATTTGAGCTCCCTTCCCCTAGACCCATATTCTGTAGGGTGGAGTAGGTGAGGATGAAGTTCGTATCAAATTCGGGCATTCCTTATGAAAACAGAGGGCCCGTTGCACTCTATGTGAAAAAAGCAATGGTCACCTCTGTAGATGGAATTAGACCACTGCCTGAAGTGGAGGTGGTCGAGACCATATTATTCTGGACCGACGAAGGTGATTTAGGAAGGAAGAACACCCACTGTAGTGGCATTCGTTGAGGGAGTATGAGGACTCCCTGACAAAGTAGCAACATTTGCTTCCATAGCTTCTTGCAAGACTATCTAATGTTCATGATGCATTACCCTTGGAGGGGCAACTTGTACCAAAAACGACACCGAAAAGTCAGTGATCAGAGGGTTAAACGGCCTAAGAGCTTCTCCTCCAAGGTAAGAAATATTCGATTCCTCCAGATTCGAGTGCTCTCATCTCGGAGCTGGCTCGGGCATAGTTTCCCGTGGCTTGGTTGCCTCAAATGACCCTTGCTGGTCAAGTCTTCATTGTAATGGTGGCAGTGGTGGCTCCAATGTAACTGGCGACAGGCCCAGAAGCCTTCGCGACCGATGGATCTCTTGATCTTCCACTTTGTGAGAATATCAATGACATAGTATGGATTTTACTAACGTTGAAAACCAAGCACACACTAGAAAATTTCATAAGATATAAAGCAATCAAAACACTATCTAGTTGGAACAATAGTTACCCCATCCAACACAAGAGAAACTTACCGGTGCAAGTGAAACTCAAACACGGAAGCACCCTCTGGGTATACTTTGCAAAGTGTGGCCCGACGTCTAGCCTAGGTACCACGGTATTCCCCTACAGTCACATGTGTAAGTCCCTAGAATAAAGGCAATTAAGTTTCCAGCTTGCGAACAGTCACCAGACAGGTAGAATCGACGATCGGTTGGACTGCAATGAGCAGGGTAACAAAGCCTAAAACCTACCGAGGGTATCAAAAAAAAGTGGTCTGGAAGACAACTGAGGATCCTGAACGGATTCGGGGTCCACGAAGCTCCATAGGCAAATGAAACCAATAGTATCCCACGACAAGTTTTCAATATGCATTCCCCACTATGCTTGGTCTGGTTTTGGAGGGGTTATCTCCACTACCTTTCTGCACGCGACCTCATGTTTAGCCCCTGTGTTAAAGGAGGGTCCCGGATAAATTTCATGTTTATTGGAATTTTTACATTTCCTAGCTCTGACTCCAATGTTTGTTTTTAAGCCTTGAAGAGTTTCCTCTCCAACCTAATTCAAGGCTCTAGTCTAGACTAGTTGATTGAACCTACAAACATAAAGTCTAGTTGATTTTAATTTAGCGTTTATTTTAAATGGCTTGTTTTAACTCAAGGAAATGGCAATGAAACTAGTGATGTGTTTTGAGAGACGAAAAAGAGGAGAAGTAAATGAAATGGAAAGAAAAATTACTTCTAGTTAACAATAAAGATTTGCAACTAACTCTTTAACCAACTTTTCATAACTAACTTTTTCTAAGATCTTTCAAAAGAAAACCTAAAACAAAATTTTGCTCGACTGGGAGCTAATTAATGTTCTAAGAAATCAGTAAAGATTTTTTTTTTTCCTAATAAGAAAAATAACTAACCCAACTACTTAACCAAACTAAGAAATGGAATCTTTTTTTTTTTTTAATGCTTCAAAAAAGAAAATTGACATAAATTATTTTTCTTTTTCTTTAAAGAAAATGAAAGGGAGTAAAAGAAAACACTAGACAAGACTTAAAGTGACCTCTAACCCACTGTGGATCACAACGAGTCACTTAAGACACCAAACAGGTTGTTCAACAATTCAAAGACTCACCCAAAACCCTTTCAAAATAAACACAATAAATATTTAAAAGGATAAGTAAACTGATATCCAACCTAGGATTCGACTATAAAAACCAGAGACACTGATCTTGATCAAGAAACCATGAGAAGTAAAAATTCAATCAGGGAAGAGGTTGACTACCTCTTCTAAAAACAAAATTTCTTGACATAGGTATACAACGGATACTTAAGAAACCTATGTATGTACGCAAGTTGTCTAAAATCAAGGCGCGTATGTACATGTGCTGACCGACAACAGGCCACGTACACCTCTGTACTTGTTGAAAAAAAGAGTAAAATAGACATACTAACAGGGCAGGGAGAACTGGTATGACACCAACAGGTGACCAAAATCCCTTATAAACTTAGCAAACTCAACAAGAAACTCAAAAGGTAATAAAACCAATTAAACACCCAAAAAATCCCCTAAAACCCTAGAGGTATTCCCCAGTATGGTTGACAATTCTATTAGTGGGAAAACCCCCCCTATGGCTACACCAGGGTTTACAATGTAGGAAGATCAATGACTATGTAAAATTCTCCTACTCTTATAACTACCCCAAATGTACCCCAGACTCATACATGTAAGACAAATTAAGAAAGATAAGGTAATTGTACCTTTTACTCTACGTCTGGTGTCGATCCTCTTGCACTTGATATCTCCGTTGACTGCAAACATCCTCCCAAGGCTAGCTTGCATTCACAAATAGATAAACAAGAAACTACAAATATGCATTTCATATATAAATCATGGGTTAGATGTTAGAATGAAACATAAATTGAATACAAACATTTGACACATCATAATTCGGGATACGAAAAGTATTTCTTTTATTGATATCACAATGTTTACTTACACCAAGGTTGACGATTGCTCCATGAACCTGGTCTGAAATCCTCTTCACCAAGATCCAAGTGCACCTCCACGTATCTTTCTCCTGTCAAACTTCTTCTTGGGAAATGGAATGAGTTCTTATGGAGGAAAAAGGGAAAAATGGGGATTTCTGATGAAATTCTCACAACAAGGTTGCAAATGCTTAGGGCAAGGAGGGGATGTGAAACGGGAATTGTTTCACTTTTCTTATGCTTATGTGTGGAATGATACCCCAACACCTCCTTTTATATGGGAAAAGGATGGTTATTTGGTTGGGTGACGAGTTATAGGTGGTGGATCAGTTGGGAAACTACCCAATATCCAGTAATCTCAACGAATTCCTTGCAACTTTTTAATTTTTGCAACTTTTGCAAGTATACGCGGGTTGTAATGGTGCAGCTAGCATATGTACATGGGCTGTAGTGATGAAGAAAGCATATGTACATGGGCAGTAGTCGTGCAGGGCACGTACATCTTCAAAAATAGTGTTTTTAAGAAGAGCTACTCAATGATGGCTTGGCAAAATTTGCATGTAAGAGGGCCAAATGCTAGGTATGTATGTATGGAGAAAATTAGGGTTATAACACATTGTGATCGGTGAAGTTACATTAGTTATTATGGATGAGATAACATATCAAGAAAAATAATCTAAGTTTGATTATGCAACATTTTTGGAAAATGCTATTCATTTTCAACTATCATCTTTTGAAGGATTAAAATTGTTCAGATGTCAGTCTTACCTTTTCTTCCTTATACTATTCTCCCAAGAAGAATTTTACGAAATAAGAGGGATTTAGTTTATAAATAAGGATGATGTAGGAAATGAACTTCATGTTACTAGATGGAATTATATTTTAGCAGTTTCAGTATCTGAGGGCAGTTATCTATAGTTTTCTAATCAGTTATTTTTTAATACATATCTCCTTCTTTTGGGATCTGAGCCTCCTAGGATTCCTATTTCATATCAACAAAAGATATAGTTTAATCCTACCCTTAAAGTGGGTGATTGGTCTATTTTTAAATATTTTACTCTTATCATAATCTATGGTTTTGAAGATCAACCATATTAGTTTCCTATTTATATTTTTCCCATGCTATTTTCAGTGGAATTTTGCATAGAACTATTAATCATCGATCACTTGCACTTTATTTCAAAAAGGAAAAAGGCTTATTTTTATTTACCTGCAAAGTTTTCTTCTTTTCTCATCAAAAACAGATTAGCCCTTGATTTTATAGAAAAATTGTTGGATTCTTATTATATAAAAAAGGATGTGTCATGGAAATATGATCCTTATCATATTATATATAAACAACACAAAAAGGTTGTATTAATCGCTTATCAGTGCTCTCCAAATCCTTATATTGAAATAATTGCTAATACTTGGCAAGAAGTGCAGGATATTTTGAGTATGCAGTACTCAAACAACCAGATTAAAGTGAAAATTGAACTACATAAAAAGGAAACAATAGTCATTGGAGTAGAAGATTCTTCTACTGAGCCCAATTGTTTGATTATTGAGAAAAATAGTCAACATAGTTAGCAATCGAGGAAGATGATATGAATGACTTGGATCCCAGAGTGATTAAACAAAGAAAATTATCATATTCCATTAATGAAGAAAATAGAGAAACACGAGAAGATATCTCTGAGAATCTTACACATATCCTTGGAGAATTGGAAAAGAAGAAATCTGAAGGGCCTTTGGTTATAGTTTAATCTGGCATGCATTTGAAGGATGAACAAAATTTGTCTTTAGTTGTCAAAGACGATACTATATAAGAGAGTCCAGAATTATCAGAGCCCATATTAATAGATTCAACCAACATCAAAAGTAATTATTTTAATCTTCTGGTGGTGCAACCTAAACCAATTAAAGACACATGGCTAGTTCAATATAAGACTACTTCAGTTGAAGTGGATTTATCTGAAGTCAATGATGTTGATTTAATTGAATGGTACAAACCAATTGGAGAGATGGTAGTGTGTAGGATGATTCAACCATCCGTAAATTTGAGAAAGATGTATAATGTTGTGGTAAAACTATCTCAGCAGTTGAGCAATAAAAATACCATTAACAAAATCAAGGAAAATAGAGTTAAAGAACTGGAAGGACAAATTTCTTTAATAACTGATGGAAATAAGGATACTTCAAGATTTAAATCTATCCTAGATGAAAAAGAAAGAGATATTAAAAACTTAAAGTCTAAATTGAAGATTTCCCTCTTTCAATTGACATAATCAAAATAATTGATTGAGGCTTATCAAGAAAAGGATAAGATCAACTCATAAAATGTTATTCTCAAAGAAAATTTGATATCCCTCAAAATAGAGATTGTTGGATTAAACATAGAAAAGGGAAATATTTCCAAGAAAGTTCCTGAGAAAGAAAGAAGAGAAAATCAGAATTATGATTCTTCAACAACATCTTCTATGGTCGTCTCAAACTCAGTTGCATGACCATCAAAGAGCATTCAACTAAAACAAAAGTAGATTATTGATCTTGAAGAACAATTAGAAAGAATGACTCAAATAACCATTGTTCATATGACAGGGGAAGATGAAGACTTAACCAAGGTTTCTTCTTATTCCATTGAAAGTGGGCATAGAGAGTTGGCAGGTACATCACTCAAAGGGAAGAAGGTAACTTTCAAGGAACCGACAACTAGCAGTTTACCTTTGACAAAGAAAATTCAAATTGGTTTCAAGATGAAAATCCAAAAACAATTTATTTTAATTTACTTTACTTTAAAGGAAGTTATTTCAAGACGGTTATTTTACAGTTATGAAAAAAACTATAAAAATATTTTTTATGACCCTCTAAGGGTCGTCTTTTCTTGAAAGACATACATTGCTTTCTTTGAATTTTCTTCAATAAGATGATGATTTCAGATTTCCAATGGTACCTATGTTTGATTTTTAAATAAGATTTCATTATATTGTGTCGTCTTATTTTTCTTTTATGTATATGTGTTTTGTCTCTTTTCATCAGTGCTTTACAGTTTGAATTTTATTCATTGAGTTGACTCGATCCTCATTAATTGTTCATTATAGAAAGTTTTTGATTTATCATACAAGGTTAAATTGAATATTATCTTTCTATTTAGATCTGTGAATGACATTGGCTAATCTCATATTTCTAGTATATATTACTATATGTGATTTAGATGTTTTCCATAAATCTATTTGTAATTCTTTATGTTATTTGAATTATTTTCTTGTGATTACTTTATTAATAAGGACTAGATTCTTACTAATGAAGTGATCTGACTTAATTTAATTCTTTATATGTACTAAATTATGGTCTTGTTTTGATTGTTTTATCTTATTTGTTATCTCATTGATATTGTTGGATGTTCTGAATGATTGTGATTAATATTTTAAATTTCACCTATTTTCTTTATATTTTCACAAGGGATACCTTCTTTGGCTCCTATATTTTTCTATAAGAGCCTAAAGCGGGAAGAGACTTTAATGGGCCTCGTTGGGTGCCTTGGAATTGTTCTTTATTAGAACAACCCGAGGAACAACATCTTTTGGCAACGTTGCCAGGAATGAAATTCATATTATTTTAATTGATCTCTATACTTATTATTGGAGTTTTGAATAAGCATGCATAAGACTCTCCCTAATCATACACAACCACATGTTCTCTTTGGTTTAGATTATAAAAGGAGTGTCTTAAATTAGTTATATAAATTATTTTTACAAACTGTAAGAAATCAAGTAGAATTGCAATAGTCTTGGTGTGTGATTGTTCAAGAAGATATATAGGCTCAACCTGTTACACATTATTTTGGTCACCCCAGTGATCCACTGATAATATGTGTTCATGTTCCCATGAAAAGATAAAAAAGAGTCTTTCTCCATGAGGAAAGTGACTGGCTTTCGCTTCTCAAATATGCTATTAAGGAAGGTCGTCACAGGCTACAATATACATAGGGTGCGACGATTCCTGATCGTCGCCCCCTGCTCTAAATATGGGCTGTGGTGCCTCTGTAGGATGCACTATAGCTAGAGTGCGACGATGTCAAAAGACTAAGAAAAGTTCAAGTTTCACGAAAGTTATATAAGGGGATCTTCTAGAATATGAGGTGGCCTCTGAACGGTTTGGATATTAGTTGCTTCTCTGATTTTGTGGGATCATCCTAATCTCCTTAACCATCTCTCTTTCCATTATATAAATAGGGATGTCTCATGGAAAAGGATAAGGTTGAATAGGATAAGAATTGGATGAGGAATTATACTTCAGTTCATACTTGAGAGCTTCATTTTAGTTCATCAAGTCATGGTGGATATTCTTCATTCAATTTTGGAGCAAGTCTGTGTGTTGGAGAAAAGGGCCATCGAAAGGGGACCTTATGACATCAAGGCTTTGGTTGTAATCTCTAGTTTCATTTTAATATGATACAGTGATATGTTTATTTCCTATAAAACTTTCTTTGTTTTATTGTATGATTCCTTGATCACATACATAGGTTCTTGTTGAGTTCATTGTATTTCTTTCACTTTGGTTGGCTTGTGTTCCCTTGCAGATTCAATATCACAAGAGAACTGGAGTGGATATAGGATGGAAATGGCAGGAGGAAACGACATTTAAATGGTATGTTGTCTATCTCTTGTTAAATAGTAAACTCAATAATTGGAGCTTAGGGAAAGCGTCATATTTTGTTCTAGATCTAGGTGGATCTAGGGAGATTTGTTTATGTCTGCATTTACCTATTAATCCAATAAGAAAATTGGTGAACATACTAGGGATACGACATCCTTTTTATTTTTTATGTCCCATTTTCTTTTAGCCTGCCTTCCTCTGATTAAATTCACTCTCTAAGTCTGTGGGTGATCCATCTGGACTCCCTGGGTCTGGAAGTTCAATTAGATTTTTTGTCTTTCTCCCATTTTTTCCTCATTTACAGAGATCGTCGCACTACACCATATTGGTAGCCTATGAAGACCCTCAGACGTCGCATTCTACTTGACCAATCTAGTGTGACGACGTCACACTGTGCTCTGCTAGTATCTTGCGACGACCTTTGTTCGTCACATTGTGTCCCATACCCAGCCTGCGACGACTCCTATAGAGTTTGTTAGAGTGAGTCAATTTGTCCTTTTCACCCAGATTTTCCTCAGAGGCCTGGGGTTGAGTTTTGATGCCAATTTTTTATTGATCTGAGTTTAAATATTTCTTGTGATTGGTTTTCAGTGATTAATTTTGTAGTTCATGATTATTTGAAATTGTGTTCATTTGAAATTAAGAAATTGCAATTCGTATCTTTTTGTACTTCAAAAGAATACCTTCTCCCTACTGTAATTAGATTTCATTGAATTGAAAGATTGCACGTTCATCTCTTTTTTCATTTTATTGGGTCAAGGTCACCACATCATCAGTTTCATTTCCATATCCCTTTTGAGTAAACAACAGCCTGTAAAATACAACATAAATTTAAAATTTATTAGTAACTTTTATTTTCTAGGGATTCTTTTCACCAACATTAGCTAGGATATCACTTTGGAATAGGTTGTAAGGAACACTCTCCAAATCATCAAAACACACAATAGTATCTTGTGATAGGGAGAGTTCAAATCCAATTGCTACATTTTGTCCTGGGAAGCCCTTCTCACACAAGGGTCAGACCTAAGGTCGCATTAAGACTGGTAGAGTTACTCACCCTGCTTTGTTGGTATTGGTGTAGATATTGTGTGTATTATTGGGGGTAACTTGAAGGTATACCCACGATTATGTGTGGGAGCCTCTCGAGTTGATTTCGGGCTAGATACCCTGCCTTTGTGCATGGATCAGACTATCGACTGTTTCACCATGAATATCTGTTGTAGTTGGTACCCTTAGTAGCATATCTCTCTAGGGTATTTACACAAGGTGACTGTGGAGGGGCAAGTCTTCACGGTACCTGGAATCAACGTTGGCCAAACGCATCTGGGCTCCTTGGAGGGTATACCCATGATTATGTGTGGGATCTTGCACCAGGATGTAAGTCTGTTAAGTAGGTCGTCAACGTAACTTTTCCACCCACTTTATCCCAACCCCTTCTTGTCTTGATTCTACGATGTTGGATTTCATCACCAACTAGTGACTTCGAAATATGAAGGTTTTTTTTCTTGGTTTGATTCCTAGATTTTGTTAGTGAGTGTTGTTTTTTTTCTCTAGTTGGCCATAGATTTTTTTGTTTCTTTACTTGGTTCAGGAAACATTAGCCTTCACCGTTCACATAGGTTGCAAGGGATACCCCTGGAAGATCCGAAAGGTTATCTTCCTTTGCTTCCTAACTCACTAGAAGGCTCTCCTGAGGGAGTAGTCAATAACGAAGTAGCTTCTAAGGTTGGAAGAACACACTCTTTGGAAGGATTTCGAATTGTTTCAGATTCCTTAGAGGCTTTCCGACTTCCCCCAAATCCATTATTGAGTATTAGACAAGACACAGATTTTCTCTGGATGAATTCATCGGGAGAAATTGTTGTTGTTGAGAGTATTGGAGTACCTACTAGACCTAACATGGGATCTAGAATAGAGGATCCACTTTCTCATATTGAATCATTTAGGACCCCGGCTCACACTGTTGGAACTTTTAATCCTAGTTCCATCCCTTTGAGAGTACGCGATCTTTATGACAACCTAGGAACGAGTCCTGATCAACCTATAGCATTGCAAGTGCCTGAGACGTCTGTTACCTATTCGGTACATTTAGACCACTTTACTGGTCCTACCAGTAGTGTCACCCTCATTTCAAACCAATTGTTGGTTGGTTCTCACTCGATTCTTCCTCTCCATATGGCCCATTCTATTATGGTCCCACAGGATACCATAGTTTCTACCGAAAATGTGGTTATCACCCAAGCTCCAATTGGAACACCACTTCCACCTAGACCAAATCCATCACTTCCCCTTGGGTATAAATCTATGAATACTTATGTTTCTATCTATTATTAGATAAATCAGTAGGTGTGGACACTAGCTGATCTCCCTAGATCCACCTAGATCTAGAACAAAACACACCAGAACCTGACGCTTTCCTTAAGTTTTAGATATTGAATTAACTAACTAACGAGGGATAGGTGACATACCATTTAAATGCCGCTTCCTCTCGCCATTGCCATCCTAGCTCTGTTCCAATGCTCATACAATGATGAACCTACAAAAGAATGCAACCAACCAAAGTGATAGAAATAGCATGAACTCAATATAAACTTATGTATGTGATCAAGGAATCATACAATAAAACACAACAAGTTTTATAGGAAAGAATCGTATTACTGTATCATATTAAATGTGAAAGAGAGATTACAACCATGGCCTTGATGTCGTAAGATCCATTCCAACTGTCCTTCATTCCCCACACACTTCCATTCCAAGAATTCTGAGAGCATAGATATGATAATATTCACAATCTATCTTGACAAAGGAAAAACTCAAAGACACTCCAACCAAGCTAATAATTCCAAGCCAAATCCAACTTCGCCCTTCTCCATGAGAGCTCCTCTCCTTTTATAATCTAAAGAGGATAAGGTGAGGAGGTTAGGATGATCCCACTAAATCATGAAAGCGAGTAAGATCCAAACCATTCGGATGCCACCTCACCATGGAAGTTTCTCCTTCTAGAA
>SNQJ01S0221797.1:12846-27855 GCA_010110895.2 Picea sitchensis
ATGGTTGTTGTTACTCATTAGGAAAATGGCGTGAACAATATGATGTTTTGACCGACTCAAAAGTTATGCAAAGAGATGAAGATGCGATCTTTTCATTTCGATGAAAGCTATGCTATGAGAAGGAGAAAACATTTATCATTCCCATATACACAATGTCCCAAAATATATTAAACTCATCAATATCAAGATTCTCAAGAAATGAGAAAAAGGTATTGTACACCAATGCACGATTCATGCCCCCCCCAAAATGCCAATGAGAAAAAGGTCCTGTACACCAATGAGAAAAAGGTATTGTACACCAATGCACAATTCTTGGAATTTAAGATCAAAAAATGACAAGAATCATGCAATTCTGCTACTTCAAATGCAAGGATGGCCCCAATCCAATATAAAGCAAGAAATTAAATCTTTTTGTTTCAAAAATTTCACTAAAAGCAATAATGAACTTTCTTAAAACAAAGAAACACAAACTAAAAGTTTTCTTTTAAAGTGAACTATTCAGAAGAAATTTGATCTTTCCCTAAACATTTCTAAAGAAAACACAGGCTTTGGAATTGAAAGACACTCAAAGCAAGAGACTCATCCTTCAAAACCAAACAAAGAAAATATGGCTAAAAGCAACTCAAAGAATGTCAAGCAGACTGTAAACAGATCAATACAGGCTCCAAAAGTTCAATCTAGCTGATCAAAGCAAAACTGGGTCATCAAAAGATGACAAGACCCAATCCAAAAAAGTTTATAAACAAGTTCGCAGCCTAGCAGTATAGTACAGTGCGAGAATTAGGTATTCTCGCAGGCTAGACATTGGTAGGGTGCGAGAAGTTCGCACTGGATCTAACAATAGGGTGCGAAAATCAATGGTTTTCGCAGGTTGTAGAGAGGTACAATGAGAGAATGTCTATAATCAAAGAAAATTTTGAAAAAGGACAGGGAATCTAAGTGAACTTCTAGATCCAGAGAGTCTGGATGGATGTCCCACAGACTCAGAAACCAAAAAATAAGCAGTCAAAGGAAGGGAAACTAGACTATCTAGGAAACAGTCTGTTCCCCACTATGGTCGCCAATTTTGTTATCGGATAAATCGGTAGGTGCGGACACTAACTGATCTCCCTAGATCCACCTAGATCTAGAAAAAAACACACCAGAACGTGACGCTTTCCTTAAGTTTTAGATATTTAATTTACTAACTAAAGAGGGATAGGTGACATACCGTTTAAATGTCGCTTCCTCTCGCCATCACAATCCTAGATCCGTTCCAATGCTCATACAATGATGAACCTGCAAAAGAACACAACAAACCAAAATGATAGCAATAGAATGAACTCAATATAAACCTATGTATGTGATCAAGGAATCATACAATAAAACACAACAAGTTTTATAGGAAAGAATCATATTACTATATCATATTAAACGTGAAAGAGAGATTACAACCATGGCCTTGATTTCGTAAGATCCCTTCCAACTGTCCTTCGTTCCCCACACACTTCCATTCCAAGAATTCTAAGAGCATAGATCTGATAATATTCACAATCTGTCTTGACAAAGGAAAAACTCAAAGACACTCCAACCAAGCTAAGAATTCCAAGCCAAATCCAACTTTGCCCTTCTCCATGAGAGCTCCTCTCCTTTTATAAGCTGAAGAAGATAAGGTGAGGAGGTTAGGATGATCCCACTAAATCATGAAAGTGAGTAAGATACAAACCATTCGGATTCCACCTCACCATGGAAGTTTCTCCTTCTAGAAGATTCGAGAAAACGCTCATTTTTCCCACGTGTAAGAATTCTCGCACCTTGCCTATAGAGCAGACTGTGAACTCCTCGTGACCTAGCTATGATGCAGCCTGCGAGAATCATGAATTATTGCACCCTAGCTATAATGCAGCCCAGAACTTCCTTTTTTATAGGGTTTTTACAAAGGAAAATGCAACTTCTTTTCTCAGGAAAAGTTCTTCTCCCTTCCTTCTTCAGGAACTCAGGCCACTGACCCCTTCAAAGGCAACATATGGGTTTACATCATTAACGGTCATAGGGATGACGAAAATAATGTGTAACACTATCGCTACCTAGAATCCATCTAGAGGGTCTGGAATTTTTGTTCCTCCTGGTTGTAACGCCGCGAGTCAGTTTATTCCTACACCTGCCCAGATTCTCTCTGGAGGGCCTTACATTCCTCCTCCACCTTTGTTAGGAGGATATCATCATCCTAGCCCTAGTGGCTCCAATCCAGTTGGAGACACTAGTCATTCTATCACTTATGGTTTCCAGATTCATGTTGGAGGTCAACCTCAAGTTGGGGGGAAACCTCAATTTTTGTGACAACCTCAGATTGGGGGACAACCTCAACTTGGGGGGAAACCTCAGGTTGGAGTCCATAACCCAATTTATGGAAAACATGTACCTGTGTTACAATCTCAACCTTGGAACCTTCCTTTCCAAGGAAATATACAACCGTCTGGGGGGAACATCCTCAAGTCAATGCTTTTGTACCCCCTAACCTCGGTCAATCATATCCAGGTTCTTTGAATCCCACTTGGGGTCAAAACTTTCAATCCAATGTTCCTTTCCAAGGGAACATACCTAATCAACCCAACCCTATGTGCTATCGTCCTCAAACTCCTCCACAACTGAATCTGTCAGGACTCTCTAATTATCTGCAGACTGCTTATGGTCCTACTGGTATACCTACGGGGCTCCCCCCTCAGAACTACCAGTTCCTCAAGTGCACCGACAGTTTCCTTTTCTGGCCACTTTGGATTTACTAGATTTATCTAGGATTTTGAATGATCCTATTTTGCATTCTCCTTATTGTCCCGTCATATCGGCCAAACTACCGTCTGACATTCCTAAATTTGACGGTCTAGAAGGAGAAGACCTGAATAATCATGTTATGACTTTTCATATGTGGTGTTCATCCAACTCCTTGATGGATGACTCCATAAGATTACGACTTTTCCAATGAACTCTCACGGGTTCGACAGAAAAATGGTACATCGACTTACCATGAGGTTTATTTAATGACTTTAACACCCTAGACATGGACTTTTTGACACATTACCAGTTTCCAATTCGATACGAGACAGGAACCGAAATTTTGAGCTATTTTAAATAATCCTCGTCCACTCATATTTTTTATCACATCCATGAGTGGAGGAGGAGAAGATGTTTAATCAAATTTCCCCTTCCTGATCAACTATTGGCTGAGTGGTTTACCAAATCACTCATTGGAACTATCACTCGTGATACTTCCATGGGTGGTGTTGTCACTAAAGAGAAGGTGATTAGTTGTGATTAGTATCTAGATCTCGTTTATTCGCAAATGGGAACACTTTATGATTTGATCCCTGATGCTCCTCGTCCTTCCACAAATTTTACCCCAACACCTCCAACAACTTCTCATGCTGTTGATGGTGTGATTGGTACTTTTCATGCTGAGACCCAGTCTACGCACGCTGGTCACACAAATCCCAAATCTAATAATTCTAATGTACAAAATACTCCTACTCCTACTACTTCCTCTAGTAAGACTGCTGAAGTTAATTCAGTTCAATCCACACCTACCGAGAAAAAACAAAATAAAAAGAAAGGGAAGGGTAAGAATAAGGAGGAAAGAAATAATAATCCACAATCTGAGAAGTCCAAAACGCAACCTGTTGATGAGAAAGATAAATGTAAGCCTCCTTACCCTTTCCTTATTTGCGGTGATGATCATTGCACAAAATATTGTCCAGGACATGCTGAAGTTACTAAGTTCCTCCAAGGGACCGGAAAGCCTCCTACACCCGCCATATTTTCACAACATTTCCCTTCTTAGCAGAAGGCCCAACTGGTCATTCATGACTAAGCTTATCCTTCTACCTCATCTTATGTCCTTATGTGTGCTGGTGACTCTAAAAATAATGAAGTTGTAGTCGCAACTCGAGCCAAAGATTTCTCTTCATCGAAAGAGAAAGTTGATGATATACCACCTTTGTTGGTTCAACCTCCTCCCCCAAATTCACCTCCAAATGGTCCTCTTCATATCAAAAGACCGGGTCTCAATACACTTCTTCGTCCTCCTCCCAGGGGCGTTGTTTGAAATTATGCGTTCAATCCTCACGCACGTGTTGCCAAAATCCATAGCATAGTAGAGGACCTTGGGCAAGCACCTTCTGCGATGTCATCTCTTGAAGTCCTTCAAATTTTTCCTACTCAACGGAGGGCATTGTTAAAGGCCATTGGTGGAATCGATCCTACGAATACTAACTTGATAATATTTGACTTGGAAGATCACATTCCAAGGCTTCCTCCTCAGTTAGCATTTCAGATCCCAGTTGTTGTTGAAAACAAGAATATATGTATAACTGTTATTGATGAAGGAGCCTCGACTTGCATTATGTCCATTACGTGTTGGAAAGCTATTAACTCTCCTACCCTTATCGAGTCACAAAATACCCTTAAGGATTTCAATGGTACAGGTTTTAAACCTTACAATGGTCTTCCCTCGTTGTCTATTACGTTAGAAGGTAAATTGGTCAATGTAGAGGTTGAGGTCTTCGATGCACCTCTTGATTATAATATTCTACTTGGTCATAGTTGGATCGATTCCATGCACACAATTGTGTCTACCCTTTTCCGTGTGATATGTTTCCCGCACCAAGGAAAGGTCGTTACTGTTGACCAACTGGCCTTCTTTAATTCCGATTCTCATACTAGCAACGCTCCTTTTATCTCAAAGACACCCCCCGATTACGAGAATGTCAGCATGGGTCTTTTAAAAGATTCAACCTTGATGGGTACATTTCCAATCCCACCACCCGATATCCCTCCTCCTTTTGTTGCTTCGATTAACATGATCTCGACTACTGTTCTTGAAACCCCTGAGTCATATGACCCATGGGTAGTACCTATCTCTGGTGACTACCTTCATTACGGTGACATAATGTCTTTAAGTCCAATTGAATCCACTTATCAAGCTATTCAATCGACAACCCGCTCTTCTCCTTCTCTCTGTGATTCATCTCCTGATCTGTTTCATGTGATCTTTCCTACAGATGAGATGATCATGTCATTCATGTATATAGAAGATACTCCATGGGAATATGGGCATCATCGTTCCATTCTCTTCCTAGAAAATGATACCATAGAGAGCTACCAACAGATTTCAACCCCGTCGACCGTTGTTGTTGTTTCTTTCGTTCCTGAGTCAACACACAATGTTTTGTATGAAGGCAACTTGAGTAACATTTGATCACCTACCATTCCTCTTGACATATCGATTAAACCTGGAGTCATGGAGAATGTTCACATAGGGGCCTCATGTTCTACTGAAGAGGTACACATGTATAGAGCTCTTTTCCAAGAATTTTGTGACGTTTTCCCCTAGAGTTATGAAGAAATGCCAGGTATTGATCCTGATATCATTGTGCATGAGATTAAGACATATCCAGATGCTAAACCCGTTCGGAAGAGACTTCTCCCAATACATCCACGCAAATTTGTTGCTATCAAGCTTGAAGCTGA
Organism: Picea sitchensis; assembly: GCA_010110895.2. Classification (NCBI taxonomy): domain Eukaryota; kingdom Viridiplantae; phylum Streptophyta; class Pinopsida; order Pinales; family Pinaceae; genus Picea; species Picea sitchensis. The sequence continues at coordinate 18,349 of SNQJ01S0221797.1, forward strand.
AAAACTTCTTAAATATGACTTTGTCTATCCCGTGGCTTTGACTGATTGGGTATCCAATCTTGTTGCAGTAAATAGGAAACAAGGAAACATCTGTGTTTGTGTAGATTATAGGGACATAAATAAGGCATGTACTAAGGACAATTACCCGACCCCTTTCGTTGACTAGATCGTTAACGACTGTGCCAAGAGTGAAATCTTCCCTTGATGGACAAATTCTCTGGCTATAACCAAATTAATATTTTACCCGTGGACCAACACAAGACTGATTTTATTTTCCCTTGGGGAACCTTTTCCTATCATAAATTACCCTTTGGTCTCAAGAATGCTCGTGCGACCTTTCAACATGCTATGTCTTACGATTTTCATGATATTAAGCACATTGTGCAACCCTATATTGACGATATCCCGATGCATTCCATGCATCGTCAAGATCACCTGGCACATTTACGGGCCATTTTCGTACACTATCGTTATTATCGCATACGTTTGAACCCACACAAAAGCATTTTTTGTGTGGATTCCGACTGACTTCTTGGTTTTATTGTGTCGATACATGGGATTCAAGTAGACCCCTTGAAGGTTGAGGCTATCCTTAATATACCTCCTCCTTCCACACTACGCCATCTCCAAAGTTTGCAAGGGAAGGCAAACTTCTTGCGTCGTTTCATTCCCAATTACATTGAACTAACGAAAGGATTCACTCAGCTACTCAATAAAGGTTACGAGTTTGTATGGGACGATACTGCAAAAAAATCCTTTGAATCTTTGAAACTTGCCTTAACCTATACACCATTGTTGTTTCCACTTGACTATAGCCGATATTACTTCCTCTACTTAGTTGCTTCAGATTGTACCACTATTATGGTCTTAGTCCAAGAGGATGATTCACATGATTCACATGTGATATACTATTTGAGTCATAGTCTTACGACTACCGAGACCAAATACCTACATGTGGAGAAACTGGCTTCGACAGTTGTTCAAGCTGTTCAACGTTTTTGTCACTACATATTATTACGCAGAACCACTGTCATTCTCGATTGCAACCCCATGAAACATATCCTTACTCAACAATTGCTTGGGGGAAAGTACTCCAAATGGATAGTGATTCTCCAGGAGTTTGACTTGGAGTTTGATCGTGCCTAGTCTAAGAAATCTTTGGTTTTTGCTGAATTGATATGTGACCATCCATCCACTGAGACAGAAAATGTGGCAGAGGATTCCTTACCTCAAGAATCCCTTTTTGTGATCAATTCTAATGATGTGTGGTACAGAGATATCATCATCTATCTCCATACTCAAACTTTCTATCCTGATCTTTCTAGTACAAATCGTCATCGTATACGGTATCAAGCCCTTCAATACATCATCCTTGGTGATACCCTTTACCATCATGGTATTGATTCCATTTTCCGTCGATGTATCACATACGATGAAGCTGAGAAATATTTGAATGGATTTCACTCTGGAGCATGTGGCAGTCATATGTCTGGGTATGCCACTGCCCAAAAGATCTTACGAGCTGGTTATTTTTGGCCTTCTTTGTTTAAGGATTGCATTACTGTCGTCCAAAAATTCCATGCTTGTCAAACTTATAACAACAAGATCCGATATCATCCTGATCCCTTACATCTTGTAGTTTATGTTGGTCCATTCACCAAATGGGGCATTGAATTCATGACATGTAAACCTCACTCGGCCGAGGGGGCATGGATACATCATTGTCGTTGTGGATTATTTCACTAAATGGGCTGAGGCGATGACTACATTCGATAACACCGAGAAAACTGGAGCATTGTTCATATTCAATCATATCATTACTAGGTTTAGTGTCCCTCAAGCCATCGTTACTGACCACAGTAGTCATTTTCAAAATTTTAAGATGTCTGAACTTACTGAAAAGTTGGGTCTTCGCCATGAAAACTCAACCCCCTATTATCCACAGGACAATGGCCAGGTTGAAGAAATCAACAAGGTTCTCATTACTATGCTTTGATGGATGATAGGAATTCATAAGACAAATTGGCACATGATGTTGTTCTCAACATTATGGGCCTATCGAACATCCATTAAGTCTTCCACAGGGTTCACACCTTTCAAGTTAGTATACGATATGGAGGCAATTTTTTCAATTGAATGTGAGATACCATCTTTGAAACTAGTCGTTGAACTTCTCCCTAACACCTCTACTAAAGAGGAGCGTCTTTTGTATTTTATGCAACTAGAAGAAACCCGTCATGATGTTGCCTTAGTTATTGAAACTCAGAAGAAACATGTTAAATCCCAATATGACAAACATGTCAAGCCACATGTTTTTTCTGAAGGTGATCTAGTTCTTCTTTACGAGCAAGATCGTGATTTGCTAGGGGCCAGTAAATTCGATCCCATGTGGTGGGGTCTTTACATTGTCAAATGAGTGTTGGAGAAGGGAGCTTATGAGCTGGTTGATTATGATGGAATTCCTTTGAGTGAACCCAGAAATTGGATTTACTTGAAGAAGTACTATGATTCAATCATTTTTTGCATGAGTGCACTTGTACTTTTAGTGTATCATACTCTTGAGTGATTTTTTGTTGTTTGGTTTTGACCTTTAGCTACTTACCTTGTGTTGTGCTTGGTTTCCAACTGTCGATGTCTTCACTACCCTACATTGGCTTTCCTGATGGAGCTAGTCGCAGTACTCATAACTTAGCATCTGTTGCTTGGGCAATCTATGCACCTACGAATGAATTGATTATTCTACATGGTGTTTACCTTGGTCGTGCAACTAACAATATTGTGAAATACAATGTAGCCATAGAATTATTGATCGACGTTGTTTCACTCAAAATCCGTCACCTTATTGTATGACTCGATTCAGATTTAGTAGTCTTATAGTTGAGTAATGTTTACTCCATTTGAAGTCCTACGTTGTTAAGGGTATATTTACGAATATGCCTCTTGGAAGGTCATTTTGATTACATTGAATATCAACACATCCTAGATGTCTAAATACATTAATAAATGCTTTGGCTAATTATGTGTTAGACAAACATTTGAAACATTTATAAAATCCAATCACACTTTGTATATACAACAAGTAAGCTAGTAGAAGCCTCATATATATATATAATGATAAAAGTTTACAAAAAGTGTTCTTGTCCGAAAACCAAAATATCAAAAATGTGAAGCACATGGCTTCATATACAATAGAGCATCAAGGATGTTTATCACTATAAAATGCGACTTCCAGTGCTACTCTACGGAGAAGCCGACCGATGGAAGAAGACATGCCCACTGTGTGGCGCTGGTAATGCCTCAAAATATCATCAATAGAGGCATCTGGGATTTTCATCGTGAGTCCCTACAAATTTTTTTCTAGAGTCTCGAAGTCAGCAGTAGGTAATCCTACTACATCACCTCTCTCCCCTCACCTATGGATAGGGGAAGAACTTGGAGGAAGATAAGGTCCCACATCTTCATCATCAAAGAGAATTTGATTAGTCATCGGATAAACAACATAAAAAAAAATTATATCTTTAAAAATAACAAAAACATGATATAAACAAAATGTCCTTCTTACCTATGTCCCCCCATTGGAAACCCTCAGGAAGAGCTAAGTCTGAATCTCCTTTGAAGTCTAGCCCAACATATGCATAGTCGTTGACCATGAGAATTTGAGTTCTCAACCAGTCGAAGAAAACATCGTTATATCTAACGATGGGACCAACTGCATGTCGTTCCATGAGGTCGACCCACCTCTTCATTCTCAGATCCTGTGGGGAAGGTATAACCCACTCTACCTGTAATAACAAAACAAGGACCCTCTCTAGGAATAAGGATACCAAAATCGACCCGTATCTGAACTATTTCAATCCACCACTCCTACACTTGGTTAGTTGTTTTTGCATACTTTTGAGAACCCCTTTACACTAGTTGAAAAATCGAGGCTCCATACACTCCAGTGCATATTGAAAATAGATCTGAAGAGCCATATGGGGAGTTGCAATCCCTTCCATGCGTGTGATGGTATAGAGGATGGTCTGTAGAGACAATTCTTGGACATCTCTTATATCAACTTTACCGCTATGCTTCTGGGTACCTGACACACAATGTTCATTGATATAGTGGTTCATAGGCTCGCCACCACCCCTACTACATGTAATTGTTACTCGGGACCCACAGTGAGATAGCTCAGCTAAGAAGTAGATATCCTTGTTATCTATCGTAAGAGTATGAGCACCCACATGAAACACCTACTCGTTCACATCCCACATGTGAACTAGGTACTCGAGTAATCTTAACTGGGCCCTCATACCCTGGATTTTGAATAATTTCAACAACCCACACTGTCGTAGGGCCATTACCATTCCCAGGTCATTCTCGACAAAGTAGTCTTCCTCCTCGTTCTCTCTCTCACACCATTCCAACATTCTGACCGTGGAAAACCTGCATTGAAACCGTAAAGAGAGATTAGCATCATAATTTCCTTCCCCGGAGCATTTTTATTGGCAATTGCATCTTTAAAAACTTTTTGAGTTGCGCACGTTGCAGGACAGGGAATCTGCATAGTGCAGATTCATCGCAGACTGGCTATATGGCCTCCTGCGATGATCCTAGATTGTCACAGGGACCGATATAGGGTGCATGAGATGAACTTCACTCATAGGTACTCCCAAAAATTAACTTAGAAATCTATTTTTAAACCAATGAAAAACAAATTTTAATCCATGGAAAGATAGAGGAAATGAAGATTACATGTTCTGTGGAGATGGTTCGTCGAATGATCAGTCGTGCCCTCCACAATCCGCAGTTGAAAATCGAGGTAAATAGGGGGTTTAAGAAAGGTTTGGGTGAAATAGTGAAATGAGGTTTTTACCCATTTTTATTGATTTTTTCACTTTTTCATTTGTATTTTTATATTATTTTATATGTTTTGTCTAAACCCTAAAGTCCTAATGACTTTGCAAGTGTTTGATTTTTGTAGATAAAAAGTCTAGGAGTGAAATGATGAAACAAGGATCCACTTTTTGGTTCATTTTTTTACATTTGTCGCATATCCTTTTAGGATTTTTCAGGAAAAACTCGAGCAAGTCTTGATTCTTTCTTGCACTCGTGAAACCATGAGAATGCAATCAAGTAGTCTTTTGTCATTTTTTCGAACTCATAATGGTAACATGAAAAATGAAACCTATGTAGTATCCTTTAAGATCTTTTCACGCTCCATAAAAATGAAAAGATTGTCGAGCAACCTTGTTCTTTTCACGCTCATAAAAGTATTTGAAGAAAACATTTGATGAGCGGTAGGTTATCACTTTTTTGGTCTCATAAGATTAATTTACAAAAAAGGAACTGATGGAGTTCTCTTTAAGTGTTTTTCAAACTCCCTAAACATGAAAAACCCCTGAGTTTTCTCTCTTTGGACTCGTTACACAAACATCGAAAGACCCATATGGGACCGAACCACTCCTTCTTATGGTTCGTTAAACATACTCTGAGGGACTTGTATGAAGGATGAGCTTACATAAAGAAGCATATGTTATCCTCCTCAATCTTGCGTAAAAATAAAGAGGTACTCGCTAGAAATGGTGGGGGAAATTTGGGAAAGAAATGTGTCTTTGTATTTGTGTTAGTGGCAGTAGTAGTCGCTTTTGAACATGACACACCCCTTCATCATTGTGTCCAGGTTGGGAAATCCATTTTTCTCATGTTTGACCATATGCATGTCCATATGTTGGGTCCTCCCTGACTCAATGATTCCAAGACCATTGTCGTGTCGTTCATATGTTCAAGAGAATTCCAACCTGAATAATACTTCTATCGATTCGACCATCTGCAGTTATAAATCTTCTACCATGTCGACCTTCCCTGAGTTAGTTTTGAATCACTTCATACTCTGATCTACTTCAAATTTGTTACTTATTTCATGTCATTGATGTGGGATACATTAAGGCCCTCATGTGACGAGTCTTTTCTTGTCGAATTCAACTCATTATCCAGGAACGAGACTTAGAAATCATTCAGTACCTTAGAGACTGCATGCCTCAATGGCAGGTCTCTTTGCTTTCAAAAGTGGGTTCACATCATTGACCCCTGATTGAGAGATTCCATCGAGTGGTCGATTTCAACCCATTTATTCACATTCATTGGATTGTACTAGGGTACCTTGGGAGTCATTGACATCAATGGTGATTTACTTTGCACTTGTTAACGGTTATCATCATTGAACGGTAATCAAGTGGTTTATACCACGTTCGACTTCATCACCTGTAATCACATGGTTAGATTCACACTTAGGGACGATGGAAATCAAGGCCCTGGATCATACCATTCTGGTCTAGGTTGAGACGGAGTATTAATTAGATTTGTATTGACACATAGATCCACTTTGTATGTCTCGTGGCTATGTCCAAATTTGAATCCTTTTAGTGCATATATCCACAATGTACTCTTGGTGGCTATGTCGGTTCACAATGACATGGATCCACAGTGTATATTCAGTGGCGATGATTCGCTTGACATTATGTAATCTGAGTATGGGAATGCCTACCTCAGACAATGCTATATTATTATGTTGATGCTTGATTGTTTGTAGGTTCCCGATCGGTGTGCTCCTTGTTTTCTGACACACACATTATACAAAGTATTTCATCTGTCACGAGTTCCAGCTTCATACTTTGGGGGGAATTATGTTACACATTATTTTGGTCACCATAGTGATCCACTGATAACATGTGTTCATGTTCCCATGAAAAGATAAAAAGAGTCTTTCTCCATGAGGAAAGTGACTGACTTTCTATTCTCAAATACCCTATTAAGGAAGGTCGTCACAATATGCACTATACATAGGGTGCGATGATGCCTAATAATCTCCCCCTTCTCTAAATTTAGGCTATGACGTCTCTGCAGGCTGCACTATAGCTAGAGTGTGACGATGTCAAAAGACTAAGAAAAGGTCAAGTTTCACGAAGTTCTAGAAGGGGATATTCTAGAAGATGAGGTGGCCTCCGAATGGTTTGGATCTTACTCACTTCTCTGATTTGGTCGGATCATCCTAATATCCTTAACCATCTCTCTTTCCCCTATATAAATATGGATCTCTCATGGAAAAGTATAAGGTTGAATAGGCTAAGAACTAGATGAGGAATTCTACTTCAATTCATACTTGACAGCCTCATTTTAGTTCATCAAGTCATGGTGGATCTTCTTCATTCAAGGTCGGAGCAAGTGTGTGTGTTGGAGAAAAGGGCCATTGAAAGGGGACCTTATGACATTGATCTGAAATCGGATTCAGAAGCCTGACAGGGCATGAAAAATGCTCAAAAATGAAAGTGCTCGGAATCCAACGAAACCAACACCATTGCGTCTGTCTCGTCTTCCTGATTCCGGTGGTATAATTTTTTTGTCAAACGGAGTCTGTATGGAGAAGATATCACATTCTGTCCGTCAAGCCAAACAGGCAAAATTTTGGATGCTAACTGTACCTGTCCATACAGTCCGTACATGACACATGTCAGTCCATACAGGACAAGTGGCAGGTCCGTACGATGACACATGGCAGATTCCGTACAGGACACGTGGCAGCTCCAGAGCGTGACACGTGGCAGACTGATTTGGCATTTTTGGCACGTAATTGGACCAATCCTGGAGTGACACGTGTCACCACTGTAAGGGTGACACGTGGCACGGGTGACGTCAGCAGATGACATGGCAGGCTGACCGGGCAGATGACGTGGCATACGGAATTTGACGTGTCAGGTGTTGACGTGGGCGAATCACATTGTGACACGTGGCACTGTTCGGGCGAATGGTTGGGTGCCATGTGGCCCAATCACGGGCTGCCATGTGGAACCCCGGGTTTAGCCAATGAGGGCTATGTCAAAATTTTTTGGGCCCCGGGGGATTCGAACCCCGGACCTCCCCCACCGACAAAGCTTTAACAAGTTCTCCGTGACTGTTACACCATGTGTTGGGACTTGTTGTGTATGCGGGAGAAAATAGTTTTATTTTCGTTGCAATGGTTGGATGGCGGGGGGAAAGGGCTGGGGCTTGGCCCCAGCCCTCGGCGCACATGACCACGTCCACGGAACCGGGAGCGTGGCGGGGGTTATCATTTGAACTGTTATGGAATTGGCTAGTGGGCACATGCCACATAGCAATGTAACCCTGCATCGGGACCACAATCTATGCGGGCGCCAATGTAAACAGAGCGCGGGGTAAGTATTAAGCCCACGGTTTTATTCATTTTTCCATGTGACCCCTATGCTAGAGTGCGCGAGGGCTAGGGGCCAGCGCTTAGCCCTTTGGGCTCGCGCTTAGCTCTATGGTGCCCATGTGACCATTACAAGGGGGCGCGCGCCCAGGTTAAGGGGCTAAGCCCATTCCAACTATATTATATGGTTAAAGTGGGTTATTTAACCACTTTTTGGTTATAATTAATGTAATTAACTCATTTTTTGGAGTTATTGGGCTTTTTTAGAGCCTAATTTTTGGGAGGAAGTTGGGGATGAGCAACCAACTTTCCCACTATTTAACCAAGGCCATTTTGAGGCCAAGGACATAGCTTTTGAGAGCATTTTAGAGCAGAGATGCTGAGGCAAGCCAAGTTAAAGCCAGTTTGAGGCAGGGAGACCGTTGAGGAGGAGATGCTGTCGGACGATTTCTGAGAGCTTCAGACATCCGTTTCGAGTGCCTTCTTTTGTGCAAGATTCTAGAGATCTGGGCGAACATGACCAGATCAGTCTGGAAGCCATTCAGCATTGTAATGATGTACCATTAAGATTTTGAAAAGAAATAAAGAAGCCTCCCCCACAGAGAAAAGGCCCGGAGACGTAGGCAAAGTTGTTCCGAACTCCGTTATCAACCTGTGTATCATGGTTTTATGTTCTTCATTGCATTTCAGATCTGCATATATGTCTATGGCTGTATAATTCATTTTCTTTTCTTGTTCTTTCGATAAGTTTCCCAATGGTCAATTAATGCATGCAAATAAAAACTCAACCATAAGTCATTTCGAAAAATCCTGACGGATCAAGTGGTCTCAGAGCTAGTTGACGTTGGAATTGAGTTTTGCATGTTAACCAGGGAAAAGCTACAACGTGGTGAAGGCGAGCTTTTTGCAGAGAATCCATTAATTGGATTGAGAAGAAGAGCTTCTCACAGCGAGAAGATGGCATCGGAAGAAGGGATTTCTCAAGATGAGAAAGATTTCCGAAAAACATTCTTTGCCATGTCGGAGATGGTGCAAGTTGTGTACGAAGATTACTTGGAACGGAAGCGTCCAGTTTTGGGTAATTCTTCAAAAGGTAAAAGTGAAGAGGAAGAGGACCAGCCTCAGATTCCTCCTTCACCTCCATCAACACCTCCTTCTTCTCCTTCTTCTTCAAGTTCAAGTTCTAAATCTATTGAAAAGAAAAATGTGCATAAAAATAAACATGAAATGCCATTGTTAAAACTTGATGTAAAATTTGAGTTGCCCATATATGATGGTGAAGTAAATGTAGAGAAACTTGATAACTGGATCAGGCA
>SNQJ01S0221798.1:0-15009 GCA_010110895.2 Picea sitchensis
ATAACCAGCCTAGATCCATCTTAACTCCAAATCTATCAAGCATCGAGAGGGATCAAATTTCTTGAGGTGCAAATCTTTAACCTTTCCTCAAGTTTTGTACTCTAAAAAATGTTTGCACCTCGTTATAACATAAAAAAAATCTCCAATTTTTTTTCTCAATTTCGTAAATTTTCTATGATTCAAATAATTTTCATGACTTTGATTTCTTTACTTTCAAGTTTGTTATTTGTAAAATTCCTTTTGGTTTATATTGATTTTCTTTTGCTTTGATTTTGATGTTATTTCTCTACATTTGGTTAACATACTGGGCATGTCTTATATTAAGAGATTTCTTATTTTTACCATACAATTACGTAGCTTTTTAGTTATGGAGGAAGTTTTTCTTATTCAATATAAGTTAAGTATTCATTCAAAAAGAAAATTATCATCTAACATCGTCATTAAAAGCATTATCCACATTATAACATAAAACTGACATTAGTAATAATCTGAAATGAGAGAAAAAATGTAGGCCCGGTTTTTATTCACCAAAGTATTTTCCAATCAAAGCAACTCTCAGAATACCCCACTTCCATCACCCAATTGCTTATTGCAATTCCTTATAAATCTAATCTAAAGGGTGAAATTTATAAATAAAGAAGTTGAAAATACTTAAATAAGAACAAGCAAACCTGTCGGGGCTATGGATGCTCGATGGCAACGGGTCATTGTTTGTGATTCACATTAAAGGGGATACAAATGCTCACAAAGAGCGACACAATGATAATTTTAAAGAGAGACGAGGAACAAATGTGTGCAAAGATTTGGTTTGAATAAATATTTAGGTCTTTGTTTGATTTCATGACTGATTAGAAACTTTGTCTTATTATAACTAATGAACTCCATCTCTCTGCGCTTTTTGAAATTTTATGATAAGTAAAGAGTATCGTTGAATGAATAACTAATCATTTTTAGATATTAAGAACTATACTCCTAAAATACTAAGTGAAAATGTTAAACCAAGTTAAATAGGAAAATCTTGACAGAAATATTGAGGGTTGTGAGATCATTGAAGATAACCCTAAATCTACCAGATCACGAGTTAGGCTGAATAAAAAATGTAGTTGGGAATGCTCAGGTCAAGTCGAATGCAACAATGCAGGCTCACCGGGCGACTATCTCATTTGGTCAATGCGTCATCTTCCAACACATCTTAACCTCGTCATATTACCTCATCCCTGGAATGTTGCTTCATCGGGTATCACATAATTATTATTCCAAGCCAATGTTTCTTGAAATTTTTTTACCATCGAAAATATCATAAGGATATCGTGTGCTATTGTGTCTAAAAGAGGTTTTTATTGTTTGGATTGTAGATTGGAAATGAAGATTCGAAGCTTAAAGATTTGGATTGAGGAAATTTGAAGCCTAAGTTTAAGGAGAAGAAGAAACAAATTTAAAGGGTTATAAAAGGAGGAGAAGAACTTCAATGAGAGGGGGAGGATTTTTGGGAAAAAACTAAAGGCATGTTATCGTGTAACTAGAATCTCGTAAGAATCTCGTAAGGCATTTGTAATTCTCTAAGATATCGAAGAGTAATGTATTGGATTCATTTATCATTTTAAACATAACCATGTTTTCTCTTTCTATTTTTATGTATTAAGCTTCTTTCAATGCCATAAATGTTTCCTCTTTATCTTTGATGTAAGATCAATATCTGGGTTAGAAGTGTAATAGTTTGGTACAACCTCCACTATTGCAATTATAAAGGAATTTTCAGAGATTTCAGATTTCCATATATATGATGTAACTATTGACTGGACCTGAGTCTTTATTATTAGGCGTTATGAGAAAGAGGTGAAGTATTCATTTCTATTTCATATAAACGTATCTGTAACCCTGATATGTTTTATGTGCACTAAATTTTCGATCTGTTGAAATAATCGTTTGCAATGCCCAACAAATTGTCTATTCTTCATCTCAGATTTGTAGAGATTGCTTTTTCCCTCTATATTGTTTGAGAATCTTTCTTTCTTTTGTCTTATAGGATTACAATTCTTTAATCCCGACCACTTGTCATTTAATCCTAAAACTTTCCTACCTAATCTATCATTTTGTTTATCTTTTAAATCTGACATCTGAGTCTAACGAAGTAAGCTGATGTCTAGTGACAGTGCACAGTCAGTATCTTTTTGTCTTCGAGAGAGCCCTCTCTGACTGGAAGGTCAACTTGCAGTCAAAAGTAGGTTTCAATATGTCTTGGCATTATTCCTAGAAACAACTAGGAACAATCTCATGAACAACACACCTCGAGAGATTTGATCCCTCTGTGCGCTTGATAGATCAGGAGTTAAGATGAATCTAGGTTGGTTGTGTGTGTGTGATGATGATGATGATTAACATCAATTAATATCGAAGTGGTCTATCGATACCGAATTGGTCTATCGAACCTTAAGAGGGTAAGGGACTACTTGCAATATTTTAGAATTTTGTTTCGTGTTGCACGGGTAAGATGGATCTTCCACTGTACCTTTGAATCTATTTTAGTTTTCAATTTGTTAGATTGATACAAGGTGCTTGATACTTACATAGGCGGTTTTCCACTATTTATTTTTCTCTCTTGATTAATATCATTCAGTGATGAGGGCGAGTTATTGGAGAAGGTCGTGCAAGGCGTTTTGAAGAATGTTCCAAAAACACCGTTGGATGTGGCAAAATATCCAACTAGGTTGGGCGAGAAATTACAAGATTTTGAAAGAACGGTGGTATCGGGGCAGCAAGAGTTGAAGACCATGGGGGCGAAGATTGTGGGCATTGTAGGCACGGGTGGAGTTGGTAAAACCACGCTGGCCAAACATTTGTTCAACCTTAAAAGTTTAGATTACAATACATCCTCCTTTTTATCCGAGGTGAGAGAAAATGCACGCACAATGTCTCTAATTTATTTGTAGAATAAGCTCCTTGTTTAGTTGAGACCTAACTTGAAACATAACAATATCAAAATGTTAGAGATAATGCTTTCATTAATGATGTACTAAGTTTGGGGATTTGGTTTGAGATCTTGTAGGAGATTGTTGAGATATTCTCTCAACCTACATCTCCATATTTGGAGTTAGTTGGATCTCACTCCAACTATATATACTTATTGTATCTTGATTTGTTAAGGTAATATAAACTATTATTCTGTGTGTAATTGTTGTGCAATGGTAACTCTCCCAATTTCTATTATGGTATCAGAGCTTGGTTGGGCTTAATCCCTCACGGGAGTGCCTAGGAAGATGTGAGAGTTGTTTTGCTGATTTCTGTAAATGGAGTGTTTGTTGTGTGAAGTTTTTTATTCCTGTGTGTGGGTATTTTTTGACTGGCCTTCCATGCAAATAACCATTTCCATCACTGTGTGTGCACGTGGAGGACATTGACGTGAGCGTTGTGGGACCATTGCGTGGAGGAGTTATCGTTGATTCAGATCACGGGTCCATGAATCTGAGATCTTGTGGTCTAGTCTCTGTGTCGAGGAGTCCACTCTCTTAGCTGGTATGCAACGGGATGTTTTCACAATGAAAATATGAGATGTTTTCCGATGAAAACACATTTTGTTGGGCCGAACCTTGAGATCTGCGTTAATCTGTTTTTCACCACAGTAATTTCCTAACACTCCACGAGCATTTGGTTGATCTGGGCTTTGTTGATAACCTTACCGTGGTCAATATGAATAATGCTTGGAAGTCATTATTATATTGGGTGTGGAAGTATGTGGTGAAAGAAGGGGCAACTAGCTACATTAGTTTTTAAATTAATGTAATTAGTGTTTGTTTGAAGTAGTGTTTGTAAATATATATATAAGAAGAACCAAAATTATAGAACGGATTAGTATAATTTTAATTTGATGGTTCTCCACGGCGTGAGAACAAATCATTAATTTAATTATGTCTACTTTTTGTCATATGTTGGTGGGACTTGTTGTACTTCGGTGTTTCAAGATCGTCAGTTACAGGTTATCTTGTGAGTTTGTGAGTGTATAAAAGGTCAATTGTATGATTGACTACTGAAAATATTCAGTAATCATATCATTGTCCTATATAACTGTTGAAATTTTCTCTTCGGGGGAATTCAACAGATGGTAGTGTATCCATAAGATAATTCAGTATCGAGATTGTCCTTCGGGAGGTCGAGAAGCGTCAGTTCTACAAAGAACGTCAAAGATGGTCAGAAGCTTTTGTATTTTAAATGTGTCAAATGGGAAGCTCGAATGTGTGGAAAAGAAAAGAGCGGAAGACAGAAGATTCAGAGTGGGTGTAAGCACTGATGAAGACCAATGAGACAAAGACAAATGACAAATTTTGTAATTGTGATTTCAGTATTGTAAGTGTTTTTAATGTAAACATTAAAGGGGGGTGTTAGAGATAATGCTTTCATTAATGTTGTATTAAGTTTGGGGATTTGGTTTGAGATCTTGTAGGAGATTGTTGAGATATTCTCTCAACCTACATCTCCATATTTGGAGTTAGTTGGATCTCACTCCAACTATATATACTTATTGTATCTTGATGTATTAAGGTAATATAAACTATTATTCTGTGTGTAATTGTTGTGCAATGGTAACTCTCCCAATTTCTATTTCAAAATTGAGAATCGTGACCAAGGTATAGGGATACTTAAAAAGCATCTCTCATATTGTCATTCTCTTATAATTCTAGATGATGTAGATCATATAGATCAGATGGAAGCATTTTTGCCAATTATGGATATCCTTAGCTCGGACAACCTCATTTTGGTTACCTCTCGTGACAAGCACGTCCTTAGAAGCTCAGGCGTCTTAGATTTGTTAATTTATAATCTAAGGTGTCTGAATATACAAGACTCCAAAGAGCTCTTCTTCTCCTATGTCGTCTATCAGCGCCATCCACTACCTGGGTTTGAAGATCTGGTAGATCAGTTTGTAATGGCGTGTGATGGATTGCCATTATCTTTGAAAGTCTTTGGGGCGCTTGTTTGTCTACGAAAACAGTCTTACTGGGAAGAGATACTGGAACGACTTCACGAGAGACTTCCCACTAAAATACAAGAGAGACTTGGCATCAGTTATGAGTCACTCGAGAAAGAGGATCAAAAAATATTCTTAGATATTGTTTGTTTTTTCATAGGAGAAGAGATAGATACGGCAATAAGAATATGGGGTACTGTGGGGCTTGAAAATCTAGAGAGCAAGTGTCTCTTGGAGGTGGACAATAAGATTAAGATAAAAATGCATGATCACATTAGAGATATGGGAAAAAATATTGTCAAGCAAGAATCAATGCCGCATCGTCTTTCTCACGTTGATGATTTTTTGGAGCAAACTTCATATGTAAGTGCTTCAACCATTCAAACCTTTAGCTTGAGTTCCTAAGATTTATAGTCGCTTTATTTTACAGTAGAAAGATTGATGTGTAGAGGATAGTCATACTATATGCATATTTTTTTTTATGAATTAATATAATAATAATAATAATAATTTATTTTTAAAGTTACCGTCAAGTCAACACACTAAATTGGTGTATGAGATCCCCTTGTTTATGGGACAAGGGATCCCCTTAGCCCAACTATTTGACTTGTAAAGTCTACGAAAGTATACATACCCTACCCCTTCTGGATTTGAATCTGTGACCTCTTAAGAGAAAACACATGTTCTTAACCTGTGACAAAAATCCGTGGAATTAAAATGGTTCCTCCGGTCGAATATGGAAAATTTGCCTACTTTTCAGGAAAGTCAACGCATAGATCGGGCCAAGAGCTGTTGGGACACCCTAAGTGGGAACTGTTCAATAAAGATCGTTATGATTGTACGAATTTGAAAATTCTTGCAACTGAAAATGGTTATTTAGAAGCTCTATCGAGCAGGGTTCAGTTAGCACCTATCATATGGTTCCTCTGGTATAATTGTCCCGACTCTTCCTTGCCTTCCTGGGTTGCCATGGAGAACATAAGAGTTTTAGATGTGGCCGGGAGCAGATTGGAAGCGTTGTGGCAACTTGAATCTCAGGAACGCGAATATCTGTGTTTATCCTCTTCCACATTTCATTTCAATTTGTAGATAAGAATACTTGTAAATCTTTCATATAGTTGAAATTTGATATATAGTTGAAATTTGAACATTGCAGGCTCTTCTCGAGCTGTGAGAGCTCAATATATTCGCTCCTATTTCACACTTTCCGAAGTCCATAGGGAAACTGAAGCACCTCGAAAAGATTGTTGTGGATTCTTGTGCATCCAACGGAGAAGCCAATATGAATTTTTCCATCTGCGGTCCTTGAAATATTTAGATCTAAGAAGTTGCATAAAAATGATGTCGCTTCCTAATTCCTTCGGAAAGATAACAAACCTCCAGCACATCAATTTGTATAATGCTTGCAATTTGGAGACACTTTCAAATTCTTTTGGAAATCTAACAAATCTCCAGCACATCAATTTGCATTATGCCTACCGTTTGAAGACGCTTCCTAATTATTTTAGCAATTTAATTCGACTCAAACATCTAGACTTGTCCAGATGCTTCAGTTTGAGCTTGCCTAGAGGAACGCTTGGAAATATTACCACGCTGGAATTCTTAAATCTTTCAGAATGTCAGAATGTGAACGAACTGTTTTCCCAAGTCGCACGTCAACTGTCCTTGGAAAAATTATATCTGACTTGAACGGACTTTGAAGAATTGCCGAACGTCGTTGGAAACCTAAGCAATCTGGACGCTTTGCACTTAGGGGGCAAGCTGTTGGAAGTGCTGCCACCTTCGCTCGTGCACCTCAACAAATTGAAAGAGTTGGAACTTGTCTCTTGCCCGAAATTGAAATGCTTGCTCGACTCCTTTGGACTGTTGACTCAGCTGAAGTTAGATCACTGCACGATAGAATACTTACCAGAAGATCTTCTGAACATGAAGAATCTCGAAAGTTTAGAAGTGGTGAATTGTCCGTTGCGGGAACTGCCATTTAAAAGGTTGAAAGAGAAAGAGAAACACTATTTTCAAAAGGGGGAGGAGCGTTGAATAAACTGGACTCCAAAGACAAATGCATGGTTGGGCTAAAGCAGTTACAGCTGTGGGGTGTAAAAATATCAGAGGTTGCGTTTTGTGAAGGCGTTTTCCCGAACCTTCAACGACTGTCCTTTCGGCGCTGTGAGGAATTGAGTCAAATAGGAGAGCTTTGTGGTCCGGTAAAACTTCAAGATCTCGACATCATGAGGTGTGCAAAATTGGAGGAACTGGCAAGTCTTGAAACGTTGATATCTTTGCAGAAACTGATGGTCAGCGAGTGTCCCAAGCTGAAGAGCATACAAGGGTTGGCACCGATAAATTGTGAGGCAAGAAATGCAGAGAGAAAAGAATAGAGCAGAAAACTGTATTCAGTATATTAGGAATGTAAGGAGAAAGTACAATGAGAAGAGTTAATGAAGAAGTTACTAATGCAAAGGGAAAATAGCTGAGCTAAATAGGCTCAAGCAAATCAAGAAAAGAAAGTACAGCTGGCAATGTACAGTCAGCCTGTTGAGGTTACATTATATTTAACACTCTCTCTTAAACTCAACAGTTACAAACATCCGAACTGATTATGCCTAAGTGTTGTCTCTGAAAATCAAAAACAGATTTTCCCAGTGGCTTTGTGAAGATATCTGCGAGCTGATCTCTAGAACCACAGAATTGAAGTGCAATATCACCATTATTGACTAGCTCACGTATGAAATGAAAGCGAGTGTCAATGTGTTTGCTTTTCTTGTGAAACACATGATTTTTGGATAGAGCAATTGCTGAAGTATTGTCACAGAAAATAGGAGCTGGATCATTTTCTGTATGTGACATATTTTTCAATATTCTTCTCAGCCACATAGCTTGACAGGAAGCTGAGGTAGCAGCGATATATTCTATCTCCGCAGAAGATATTGATACAATTGGTTGCTTCTTTGATGCCCATGAGATCAGGTTCGTGCCCAGGTGAAAAACATGTCCAGAGGTGTTTTTCCTGTCATTTAGGTTGCCTGCAAAATCACTGTTTGTGTAACCAGAAAGTTGATTACTATCGGATTTAGTGTACCATAAGCCAAAATTGAGAGTTCCTGCAACATATCTCAGAATTTGTTTCACCATTTTCGAGTGAGAATCTTTGGGGGATTCCATGAATCTGGAAACAAGGCTAGTTGCATACATAATATCAGGTCTAGTTGCTGTAAGATACAACAAACTGCCGACTAAACTTTTGTACAGGGTAGGGTCCACTGTAGGGCCTTCATCTTTCTTGCTCAATTTTGTGCCTAGGGGTATAGGAGTTTCTGTTGGATTGCATTCTTCCATGCAGAATCTTTTGATGATGTCTGCTACATACTTTTTCTGACAGACAAAAATTCCTTTGGTTGATTGATCAACCTCAATCCCTAAAAAATACTTCATTATGCCAAGATCTGTCATCTCAAACTCAGATTGCATGGCATGCTTAAAACTGGTTAACTCAAGATTTCCAGTATATATCATGTCATCAACATATAAACATACAATCAAAATTTTACCGTGCTGATCAGTTTTGGTGTAAAGAGTTGGATCATTTTGGCTTCTCCTGAAACCACTTTTGATCAGGTAAGTGTTAATCCTGCTGTACCAAGCTCTTGGAGCTTGCTTTAAACCATACAAGGCTTTCTTCAACCGATATACTTTGGTTGGCTGTTCTTGGACTTCAAATCCAGGTGGTTGATCGACATAAACTTCTTCTTCTAATAAACCATTTAGGAAGGCTGACTTGACATCCATCTGGTATACTTGCCATTTGTGTTGTGCTGCTATGGCCAATAGAGTTCTTACAGTGTCTAATCTTGTTATTGGAGCAAAAGTTTCACCATAATCAGTGCCAAGTTGTTGTGAGAATCCTTTGGCAACAAGTCTTGCCTTGTGTTTTTCAATCTGCCATTTTTCATTGAATTTAGTTTTGTAAACCCACTTGACACCAATACTCTTCTTGTGACTTGGCAAATCAACACGATCCCATGTCTTATTTTTCTCAATGGAGTCAATTTCTTGGTTCATGGCTTGAACCCAATGTGGCTCCTTAGCTGCTTCTTTAAAAGATGTAGGTTGACATGACATTAATGCAAAAAGATTGTGCTGTTCAAAGTCATCCAACTGCTGATGGATTTCTCTCAAACTTCAAGTTCTCTGATTTTGAATTTCAGAGGATGAGTCTCTGCTTGAAGTTGAGTTATCCTGAGAATTTTCAGATCGTCCTTGTACCTATTTGTTGTCCTGAATTTTCTGCGTTATCAGCACTGGGCAACAGAGTATTTTGACTGTCCATTTGTTGATTTTCTGATTCATTCTAGGATTGATTTTCCAGAAATTTTACATCTCTGCTGAGAATTAGTTTATTGGAGATTGGATTGTAAAGCCTGTAAGCTTTAGATGTTTCACTATATCCAGTGAAGATACATTTCTCACTTCTGTCATCAAGTTTCTTCCTTAATTCGTAAGGTATGTGAGCGTATGTTATGCATCTGAATGTCCTTAAATGCACGACATTGAGCTTTGTCCCACTCCATGCTTCTTGAGGGACTTTCATCTTTAGACTTGTGGTTGGAGATCTATTCAAGAGATAAGTTGAGCATGCTAATGCTTTAGCCCAAAAAATATTTGACAAACTTTTCTCTTCAAGTAGGCTTCTTGCCATGTTCATTATGGTCTGATTTTTCCTTTCATCCACTCCATTCTATCGTGGAGTATACCTGGCTGTTGTTTGCATGATAATGCTTTGTGATTTGCATAAATTTGCAAATTCATTGGAGTTGTATTCTCCTCCTCCATCTGACCTAAGTGCTTTTATATATTTGCCACTCTGTTTTTCAGCTTCGGCCTTGAATTCTTTGAATTTTGCAAAAGTTTCAGACTTGTGTCTGAGAAAATAGATCCAGATTTTTCTGCTGAAATCATCAATAAATGTTAGAAAATAAAAGCTACCACCTATGGACTCTGTTTGCATTGGTCCACATAGGTCNTTCTTGGTTCATGGCTTGAACCCAATGTGGCTCCTTAGCTGCTTCTTTAAAAGATGTAGGTTGACATGACATTAATGCAAAAAGATTGTGCTGTTCAAAGTCATCCAACTGCTGATGGATTTCTCTCAAACTTCAAGTTCTCTGATTTTGAATTTCAGAGGATGAGTCTCTGCTTGAAGTTGAGTTATCCTGAGAATTTTCAGATCGTCCTTGTACCTATTTGTTGTCCTGAATTTTCTGCGTTATCAGCACTGGGCAACAGAGTATTTTGACTGTCCATTTGTTGATTTTCTGATTCATTCTAGGATTGATTTTCCAGAAATTTTACATCTCTGCTGAGAATTAGTTTATTGGAGATTGGATTGTAAAGCCTGTAAGCTTTAGATGTTTCACTATATCCAGTGAAGATACATTTCTCACTTCTGTCATCAAGTTTCTTCCTTAATTCGTAAGGTATGTGAGCGTATGTTATGCATCTGAATGTCCTTAAATGCACGACATTGAGCTTTGTCCCACTCCATGCTTCTTGAGGGACTTTCATCTTTAGACTTGTGGTTGGAGATCTATTCAAGAGATAAGTTGAGCATGCTAATGCTTTAGCCCAAAAAATATTTGACAAACTTTTCTCTTCAAGTAGGCTTCTTGCCATGTTCATTATGGTCTGATTTTTCCTTTCATCCACTCCATTCTATCGTGGAGTATACCTGGCTGTTGTTTGCATGATAATGCTTTGTGATTTGCATAAATTTGCAAATTCATTGGAGTTGTATTCTCCTCCTCCATCTGACCTAAGTGCTTTTATATATTTGCCACTCTGTTTTTCAGCTTCGGCCTTGAATTCTTTGAATTTTGCAAAAGTTTCAGACTTGTGTCTGAGAAAATAGATCCAGATTTTTCTGCTGAAATCATCAATAAATGTTAGAAAATAAAAGCTACCACCTATGGACTCTGTTTGCATTGGTCCACATAGGTCAGTGTGAACAAGTTCAAGATGTTTCTTGGCTTGAGTTGAGAACTGTGGAAAACTAGTTCTCTTATGTTTTCCAAGTATGCAAGACTCACATGGGGGAATTTGCTCTTTAAAGATAGGAAGACCTTTGACCATGGAGTGCTTCTGAAGAAGACTTAGACTCTGAAAGGGTAGATGTCCAAATCTTGTATGCCAAACCATAGTTTCATTGGGGGTGGATGCACTTTGCGCATATGTTTGGTTCAGATTTGCAGTGCTGAGGGTAAGGGGAAACATCCTATTCTGAGTCATGTGGATTTCATAAATCAATTTTCTGCTGGGGGTGTTATCAAATATCCTGCAAGATGCTTCCTCAAAAAGTACCTTATAGCCATGTTCAATGAGCTGTCCTACACTTAGCAGATTATGTTTCAGATCTGGAACATGATAAACATTGTTTATGTCCTTCTTTATATTATGTTTAGTAAGAATAGGAACATTTCCTTTTCCTTGAACTTTGACTAAGGAATCATTTCCAAGTGTAATATCGGATGAGATTGAAGAATCAATGTATGAACGTAAATATTTGTTACCTGTCATGTGATTGCTGCATCCACTGTCCAGCAACCAACAATCTTTAGGTTGTTCTTCAGTCTTGTGGCATGAGAGAAACATGCCTCCTGAGGTTTCTCCAGTATGATTTGACACATGTGCTCTGCCTGAGATCTGATCTGCTTGCTTCTTCCTGCATTCAGATTCATAGTGCCCATATTTTTTGCAGTAATAGCATTGTATGCTAGATTTGTCATTTGATCTTCTCCCTCTGCCTCTTTGATGCTGGAAATTCTGATTTTGTCTGTGACCTTGGAAATTTTGATTTTGATTCTGTTGTTTGTTGCCTTCACTTGAATGTTGGTTACTTGTTGTGCTCCCTTGTTCTTGGTGACCTATGCCTCTTCCTCTACCTCTCCCTCTGCTGAAGGAGAATTGAGTTTTGAAGGCATTGGCGATTGACTCATCTGTGAGATGTAGTTTGGTCTCATGTGTCACCAGAGAACCAATTAGTTCATCTGTTGAAAAACGTGACAGATCCTTGGATTCAAGGATTTCTGTTACAACCATTTCGAATTTATTTGGTAAACTTCTGAGGACTTTCTCAACAATGCGTTGATCAGGGATGGCTTCACTAGTCAATCTGATCTGGTTCACAATGCCCATGACTCTGGTCATAAACTGATCCACATTTTCGGACTCTGTCATTCTTAGAGTCTCGAATTGAGTCCTCAAGGTCTGCAGTTTAACTGTTTTGACCCTGTCATTTCCTTGGTAGGCTGATTTAAGGATGTCCCAGGCCTGTTTTGAAGTACCAACGCCTGTGATTTTTGAGAAAATTGAGTCATCCACAGAATTTTGAATCCAAAATTTAGTTTTATTTTCTCTGTTTCTCTGAGTTGCCTGAGCAATTCTCTGTTGGTTTGTCATGGCGGAAAGGTCTATTGGATCTAGTTCCACATATCCAAGATCCACTGGATCCCAGCACTCTTGTGCTTGCAAGAAATATCTTATTCGAAGAGACCAGAACTCATAGTTCTTTCCAAGAAGAATCAGACTCTGAGTTGGTCCTAAATTGCTAGACATTGCCATCTCTTACAGAATTTAGCAAAAACAGAAAGAAAATTCGTATTTACCTGTCTCCTACGCGTAATTTGCAGTGACTTCGGAATTTCATCCTTCGCGACTACTGTATACGAGTCTTCCAAACTCTTGTCTCTCCAAGTTCCAGTCGCCGAAACGCCGAAGAGAGCTTAACGACCTTGGATTGGCCCTTAGCCCTCGTCTATGTGACCACGACCGGTGACCACGCGCTTAAGCGTTCAAGCGCTAACGACTTTTCGCGATTTCGCGTTTTGGGACTTTCAAGGTTGAGTTGCCCGACTTCCTGTCTCCTGGATGGCCGAAATGACGAATTCTG
Organism: Picea sitchensis; assembly: GCA_010110895.2. Lineage (NCBI taxonomy): Eukaryota > Viridiplantae > Streptophyta > Pinopsida > Pinales > Pinaceae > Picea > Picea sitchensis. Next base: position 12,906 of record SNQJ01S0221798.1, read on the forward strand.
AAATATCTTGGCGCCTTTCCTTCTTCTAATGCCTTTTCAGTATTTCGCGATTCGGGACTTCGAGAGTTTGGCTGCAATGATCCTGGGTCCTTAGGACTCCCGGTATGCGAAATGCTGAAATTTCCCTTTGGATAATTCAACGGTCCAGATCTTCCTGTGATCTGACGGTCCAGATCCTTTCGGGATTTCGCGATTTGTTATTTCACGAATTTAGAACTCTTGTCACAGAGTTTCCCAAACCGTGAACTCCGAAATGCCAAAATGNCTACCACCTGTCCTCTGAGATGGACGGTCCAGATTCTTTCTCGAAAATTTATTTTGATTAATTTCGTGATTTTGGGATTTCACATATCGAGGTTTGGAGTACAGACTCCTTTGCTCGTCCAACTCCCGATTCCCGATTTTGCGATAGAGTAAGATCGACGACTCACGATCTTTCTCGATCCAACGGTCCAGAATGAATTGGGATTTCGTGATTCGCGAATTCTCATGGCAGTCTTCTGACCTTTACACCCTGCGAGTCAGCGAAATGCCGAGATCTCGCCATGTGTCCTCCTTGATGGATTTCGTGAATTCATTATTCTTCTGTGCACTCCAGAGGACTAAACCTCATGCACTTTCTCACGGATCCGACGACTATCGGTCCTCTGTGCAAGATCTAACGGCTGAAATTCTTTCGCCTTTTCTGTGCTCTCCTCGTCCCTTCTGAACTAAATTTTCTCCTCAGATCTATTCGCAGGACGGATCTGCCTCTCCCTCTGTTCGCAGGACGGATCTTTCAACTGCGATTTCTCGTTCTTGGCTCCTCTGACGTGTTCTTTGCTGCCTCTGCAAGGATTTTCTCCTGTGGAAGAAAATTCGTGAATCTTTCACGGATTTTGAAAGAATTTCACAAATGCTTTGAAGCTTTCTGTTCTCTGCAACAATCTTTGACGGATTTGAGAGAATTCTCGAAATTCTTTAGATGATTTTGCCTTCTACAGGAATATTTCACGAATTTGAACGAATTTCCCTGAATTCTTCAACGTTTATACCTTCTGAAGCAATCTTTCATGAATCTTTGACGTGTCTGTAAATTGTACACGAATCTTTACAATTTCTCCTTCTGCAGTCTCTGCTTGCTCGATCTTTTGAGCGTATGACGGACAACTGTCCAAGCCTTGTGAAAAAACTGTGTCTCGTGCTCTCGTGATCCGTGTAAGCTCTGCGCTGTGAGGATCGTGTTGCTCTCTATCCTGTGTGAAGAGGCTTACTACTGTAGCTCTGATACCATGATAAATTGTGAGGCAAGAAATGTAGAGAGAAAAGAATAGAGCAGAAAACTGTATTCAGTATATTAGGAATGTAAGGAGAAAGTACAATGAGAAGAGTTAATGAAGAAGTTACTAATGCAAAGGGAAAATAGCTGAGCTAAATAGGCTCAAGCAAATCAAGAAAAGAAAGTACAGCTGGCCAGGACAGCTGGCAGTGTACAGTCAGCCTGTTGAGGTTACATTATATTTAACAGGCACATCACACAAATCTTCGAGTATTACTTGTTGATCATTGCCATGAGCTACGAGAGATGGCAGGTGTGGAACATGTGATGTCATTGGAGGAGTTTCGCGTAGGTGATTGTTCCAAGTTGCAGTGGACTGGTGCAACACTTGAGCAGCTACACCAACGATTTCCTGGCTATATACCTGGGAAGGTGAAAGAAGATTTTGGAGAGGGTAATACGAATGATAGAACACCTCTACATCCACATAAAAACAAAAGCAAAATAAGCAGTGTTCTGTAGTTGCTACAATGTTGTCACATAGAAAAGAAACCAAAATAAGCAGTTGTCTGCAATTTCTACAATGTTTTCTGTCGTTTCTACAATGGGAAGGTAGGCAGGTGAGACTTGAATTTGGAAAGGGTGACGTTTTCTGTCGTTTCTACAATGGGAAGGTAGGCAGGTGACACTTGAATTTGGAAAGGGTGATACTAAATAATGAAGGTGAATACAATGGTGAATGGACTCCAATGGTTCTTTGGTCTATAATAGCTATCGCATAGACTCCCCCTGTCTAATATTCATATTACTTGGGAGTCTCTAAGCCGGATGGCTTAGAACAATTCT
>SNQJ01S0221799.1:0-15009 GCA_010110895.2 Picea sitchensis
AGAACTAAGCCCTAGGTATAGTAAGAGTCGTAAGTCATAAATTGTGTTAAAGATCATGGTAAATAATGGAGAGCAGTTCCAGAATAGAGATAGAAAAATTCAATGGCCATAATTTTGAGCTTTGGAAGATTAAAATGGAATATCTTCTTGTGGATCGAGAACAATGGATAGTGGTTTGTCTAGGTACCCATCCGACAGGCATGTCGACGGAAGAATGGGATAAAATCGAAAGAAAAGAAATAAGTACGATACATATTTGTCTTGTAGATTCGATGTTGTTGAATGTCTCGGGTGAATATTCATCCAAGAAATTGTGGGACAAGTTGTGAATCTTATACTAGTCGAAATCTCTAGTAAATAAGTTGTTCCTCAGAAAGAAACTATATCTTCTGAGGATGAGTGATGAGAGTTCAGTGACTGAGAATTTAAATGTGTTTAATAATGTGTTAAGTCAGTTATTTTCTATGGATATAAAGATCACTGATGAGGAGAAGTGTATCAGCCTATTATGTTATGTTCTAGACTCCTTAGATAGCTTAGTTGTGGATATTGGGATTAATACAACCACACTAGCGCTAGAGGATGTGGTTGCTTCTCTGCAGTCGGGAGAAATGAGAAGGAAGAACATGGAAGGATCAACCAAATATGCTCTCATAGTGAGAGGTCGACCGGTAGACAAAGATAAAGGCAAATTCTCTGCTAGAAATTTCAAGTTGAAGGGTAGATATAAATCCCTGGTTCAGTCAGCATGAAGTTGTTGGAAATGCAATAAATTTGGGTATTATAAAAAGGACTATAAGTCGAAGGAAACACAAGGCAGTTATGGATCCAATGAGAAGCAGTCGACCGAGAGAAAGACGACCTCAAAGAAGGGAGGTGATGTGTACCTAGTGTCAACCAGTACACAATCGGATCAAGATGTTTGGTTGATCAACTCAAGATAATCCTATCATATGACACCACATAAATAATGGTTATGTGAATATGAACAATATGATGGGGGTGATGTGTTCTTGGGGGACGACTCAACAAGCATAATTGTCAAACAGGGAAAAGTCTAACTGAAACTGCAATATGGGAGGAAAATAATCCTTACAGGTGTGCTACACATTCCAAGTTTGGAAAGAAACCTAATATATGTCAGTAAGATGAGTGATGCAGGTGTGCATACTCTGTTTTAGAAGGATTCGTGCAAGATGGTCACAGGGGAGATGGTCCTAATGAGAGGATTTAGAATTGGTACCCAGTACAAGTTGTTAGGGGATGTCTACTCATATGGATGCAACAATATCATTTCTCCTGACATTGACTCGACTGTGACTCGACCTAACTAGATGTCGACACAACTTGACTTGAATTGAGACAAGTCTGTTCAAACTGACTTGACAAGACATGATGAAATCGACCCAACTAGGCTATGGCACGAGAGGATGGGACACATTGGAGAAAAATGACTTCTATCTATGCAAAGTAAAGGTATGGTTGAAGGTTTTCCTGAATGTGGTTTAGAACTTTATTTTTGTGAACATATCATATATGGAAAACAAAGTCAGGTAAGGTTCTCATCAGGAGAGAAAAGGGAAAATTGGATTCTAGAACTGGCACATAGTGATGTGTTTGGCCCGGTTACAGTGCCTTCACTTGGTGGATCCCTATACTATGTCTCATTCATAGATGATTTTTCCTGGAAGACATGGATTTATTTTCTGAGGAATAAATCATATGTTTTCGAGATATTTAAGGAGTTTAAAGCTCTTGTGGAAAACCAGACAAAAAAGAGGATTAAAGTGCTAAGGACTGACAATGGTGGTGAATTATGTGGAAATTAATTTGATCAGTTCTATAAGAAGTGTAGCATGGCATGCCAAAATACCACACCATATACCCCACAACAAAATGGATTTTCCGAGATAATGAACAGAACGTTGATGGATAAGGAAAGGAGCATGCTCAGTGGTGATGGGATCGCACAAGAATTATCGGCGGAGGCAGTCGATACTGTAAGATATCTGGTGAATATGTCTCCTTCATCAACACTAGTTGACACGACTCCATATGAGGTATGGTTTAGTAATAATCCTTCGGTGACACATCTCAAAGTATTTGGTTGTGATGCATTTGTGCATGTTCCCAAGGAAAAGAGGAGCAAGTTGGATAAGAAGGCAGTAAAATGTATTTTCATCGAATACAAAAAAAGGATGAAAGGATATAAGTTATGGCATCTACATCAAGAAGAACAGTGTATGGTCGATATGTGGTCTTCAAAGAATTCAGAGGTAAATCCAATCCTGAGGAAGTTGTTCAGACTGATAATAATCCTGATACAGTGCGGTTTGAACTAAGGAACGAAGAAGATGATTCAGATGAGTCGACTGAATTTGAGGAAGAGGTGGAACAAATGACTATAGGGGGTAAGGAGTTCATAAAGATCAAAGAAACCAGTTGAAATCTATAGTCCACCCGACTTCCGTTTCACATTCTTGCTAACTTCGATCGACGATGAGCCCAAGTCGATCGGTGAGGCAGTCGACTCGACAAAGGGTAAACTCTGGAAGGATTCCATGGTCGAAGAGATGGAATCCTTGTACAAGAATGAGACATGGGATCTAGTCAAGTTACCTAGTGGAAGGAATCTCATTGGTAGCAAGTGGGTGTTCAATAAGAAGATGAATGTCGTGGGACAAGTCGAGAAGTTCAAAGCCTGACTGGTAGCGAAAGGATATTCCCAAATCGAGGGAGTCGACTTCGATGAGATTTTTTCCCCTTTTGTAAATCTAACTTCCATTAGAGTACTAATTTCTCTGGCTATAGCATTCAATATAGAGATAGAACATATGGATTTGGAAACAATGTTCCTACATGGGGACCTGGAAGAATAAATCTACATGAAACAACTTGAAGTATTTTTAGTAAATGGCAAGCAAGAATTGGTGTGCAAACTCAAAATATCCCTTTATGATCTAAATAAATCGCCAAGGATGTGGTACTAGAAGTTTGACACTTACATCCTTAGTTTGGGATTTGTGAGAAGCAAAGTTGATCACTGCATATATTCCAAGGAAGAATGTGGATGTTTCATATATGTAGCTTTGTGTGTCAATGGCATGGTGTTGATTGGGAACAACATGGATGCAATAAAGGAGGTGAAGAAGAAGTTATCCTCCAAGTTCGACAAGAACGATATCAATGTAGCTAACTTCATTCTAGGAATGGAGATTAAGAGAGATCAAGATGCTAGAAATATCTAATTGAATCATACGAAGTATATTGAAACAGTTCTGAAATTATTCAACATGCAGGATTGCAAACCATTGAAGGTGCCAATTTCAATGGGATAAAGGCTTATTGTTGAACAATGTCCAAAGACATAGGAAGAAATAGAGGACATGGCACGTGTTCCCTATGCAAGTTTTGTTGATAGTCTAATGTATGCAATGGTCTGCACTCGAACATACATTGCCCATGCAGTGGGAGTGTTGAGCAAGTACATGTCGACACCTAGAAAGGAGCACTGGAAATTTGTCAAGAGAGTATTCATGTATTTGTGTGGCATAAAGGACTGTGATATATGATACCAAGGAAGACATGGAGATGACAGTGGTAAATTAAATGCACATTGATTTGTCAACGCCGACTGGGTTGGATATCTGGATCGATGGAGGTCGACTAATGAATATGTATTCAAGTTGTTCAGTTTAGAAATAAGTTGGATGAGTAAGCGACAGTCGTTCGTAGCCTTGTCAATAACAGAATCTGAATAGATGGTGGCCACTCATGGAAGCAAGGAAATGGTATGGCTTCAAAGATTGTGTTCAGGAATTGGTTTTGAGGAGAAATATATGAAGGTAAGTTGCGACACTCAAAGCACAATATTTATGGAAAAGAACCATGCTTATCATTCAAAGACTAATCACATTGATGTACAATACCATTTCGTACGAGATATGGTGGAAAGAAAGAAGGTGTTATTGGAGAAAGTAGAAACGTTGGAAAACATAGCAGACTCATTGACCAAGTCTGTGAGTGTTGTGAAGTTCTCTTTGTGCAGAGAGGAAATGGGCATTTCTACCCCGAGTCTGTGAACGAAAGTTCAGGAATCTCATGTTTTATCAAAGAAGACAACAAGTGGGAGAATGTTGGGTTGTTATATTCTTTGCAGTGAAAGTCAAGTCGAGGTATATCGACTGAAGTTCGAAGTCGAGGTAGACTGCATCGACAACATCAACAACAGGTCGAAGTCGAGGTGGATCAACAACAGGTCAAAGTCAAGGTAGATCAAAAACAAGTCAAAGGTCGAGGATGTCAACCTGGTAAAGTCTAAGTTGAAGATATTGATGGAAAATCAACTAACAAGAGGTCGAAGTGCGGGTGTGAGAGGATTGACTAGAGACTGAATGAAGGTTGACTGGTAGTTGACTGGTAAACCCAACTTGGAGTCCACTGTAACAGAATTCTGAGATTTGAAGGATTTGTAGCCAATGATATGCATGGATCTGTAACCATTTTTGGGCACTAATATTTAGGGGTTTTCCTTTTGTAAATCCTATAAAGAAGTGTGTTGTAAGTCATAAAGGATAATGCAAGAATGCTAATGTTGTAATGCTAATGCATGGTAAATCGTAGGTTACTAGTCATGTATATGTAAGATGATTTGGATACAGGGTTGTTATTTCCTGTGCAAGAGGGTATGACGTCGATTGTGTCTTAGGTGTGGACCAATTTTATACATGTAACATTTTATTCTGATTGAATAAGACAACAAGAGAGTAGAACGCTCAAAGGAATGTTGGTTTTCCCGGTTAAGGGTTTCCAAGGTAAAATCTCTATGTACTGTGTGATTTCTTTTTTCATTTGCATTCTTGATTAAATTCTTCTTCTCTTCTGCTAGGATTAGTGTGGAAGTTCTCTACATTTCCTGAAATTTATTGTCTCATCCAACTCTACAAGCTCGGCCCTACTTGCCTTTCCATTGGACCATGGAATTATAATCTGCAAAAGACCCACATAACATTCATTTATGTCATTTGGTCCTCTTGTTAATAATACCTTGACACAACACTCTATGCTTGAGTGTTCCCCTACCCATAAACAATACCATGTTATTAAAACTCAATCTCTTTCCATTACCAGGTTGTTACACTTCCAAATGTTCCTCCATACTTATACATAGGCGCTATCATGAGTATATGCACTCTTCCTGACCCAATACTCACCTAAGTTATGTACCTCTATCATTTGGAAATGTTTTGCCAAAATTGACATTATTTGGAAAACTTTTGCATTCAACAATTACATGGTTCATGGAGTACAATTTCCCTTTTCCCGCAGCTTTTATAAAACAACTAGATGCTTCCTAGGAGAATCTAAACATTCTATTGTGATTTCCTCTAGATTACCAATGGCTATACTCATTCATTGTTTTAATTTGTGAGATAAAAGTTATGGCTTCCTGAATTTTTCACTTTTATTTAATTGTGCCCTTTTTCAATGGCACCAATAATATCAAAGGCTAACTTCTACCACCTATAGAAAGAAATATTGAGAGAACCAAGAAATTTTTGGTATTGGGCGTTGATATTATTCTTGATTTTAAATACACAACAACTCTCAGATTCAGTATCCAATCCTCCAACTAACTTTTGCATCAATCCAGATTTGGAAACTTTGTCCTTTTACATTTCCTCCAGACTCAATTTTTAGCAAAAAATGGCTATCTCCCAAATGGAGAAAAACTGGGAAAAATTTCTTCACAACAATTTTTTCTTGATTCATAAGTAGATAAAATGTTGACTAAGTAAATCTTTCCATATTTGTGATATGGGGTCCCTTTTCCTCCTTTAAATATTTCAAAAATCCTCAAAACGTGCTTGGGAATATTGGAGTTTTCCTGTTTGGGCACCTCCATTATAAATCCTTTAGAATTTGGCCACAATCCCAACTGGGTGTCTTCATTCCTCCCTTTTGGACTCTTTATAAAAAAACCACCTTTATCTAGGTTTCGGTTACTGAGCACCACCTAGATCTTTAAAAACCTTTATTTTGCATTTCCTAGGAAAATAAAGTAGAACTGGCCAAAGGCCCTCACTCGTACTTTGGTATCCTTCATCATTGAAGAGATATGCTTTAAATTTCATCTGATTCTGAGTTGAACTGCTCCTGTTATGGCCAAAATTAGTTTTTGTCTCTAGCCTTTTTTTTATCATTGTCCAATTTTCTCCTGTTTTTCTTTCTTCTCTTATTCTTTCCTTCTCTTCTTTATCGACAAGTTTTATATTTCTTTTCTTCGAAGTTTCACCAAGAAAAATCATCTTTTTCTCCACTTTCTTCCTCCATTTCACTAGCAAAAAATATTCCTCGTTGATATATCATTGGCAAAAGTTTTCTTTGTCAGTACATAACTCATCGAAAGTTTTTCTTTGTCGATATTCCCTGTATCAACCATAAAAAAAAAGTCTTCTCTAACAACCATTATATCAGCCAAATAATTTAGCTTTTTTTGCAACACTCACTGTAACGATGAATATTTTTATCTTCAACGATACACATTGTATCATCCTTAAAAATTATTTTCTTCACCAATATATGTTTTTTTGCGAAATTTTATCGACCTTTACTTGGCCAATTTTTTGTGTTTTCAACTTGCGACTATCGTGAAACTCACGACCTTGAATCTCCAAAACAAATTTAATCACTAAAGGGTAAAATTGACCCTACAACAATAAACACAATACCAAAACGAGATTTGGGGGTAGTTTAGTCCCACATTTTTCTATTGAGCGCACCCAAATTCCACACAGATTGTAGCTTGGTTTCTTTATAGCGGACCTTATAGACCCAGTGTTGCAACCTTCATCTCTGATACTACTTGTAATGAACCCATCTTGCTAGAAACAAATTAAAAATTCCTAGCACAAATAAAACTAACAAAGGGGCAGTAGGCCCAGAAATATACATGCATCTAACAACATATTCAAATATTTGTGAATGCAAATCATTTAATAAACACAACAACATTCAAATAAAACAATACACAGTGGAATTAAAATGATAAATAGAACATAAAACTTATCTTTTAATGGGGAACCAATTGGATGTGTATGAAGGAAATTCCTCCCATCCATAGGCTTGTTGTTCCTTTTCTCTCAACAACAAGCCACCCTCGAGCTGAGGCTATGATTCCACAAGGAATTTTGGCTCTCTTTTCCATTTTCCACACACTTAGCAACCCAATTCCCAGGTTTCTACTCCAACAACAATACCAATCCACCAGCCCCTGGGGGGCAGCTCAATTGGTAAGTGTCGTGATATGAAGTGTTATGTTCAATGAGGTTCTGAGTTCAAATCCCCCCGACTTACCCGTGCCTGCAAAAGGGGAATACGTATGGCACCTGGAGGTTATAGTGGTAGCGGTCGGAATCGAACTCGTGTCACACGAGTACGAGACCACCCAGTTGTCGATTCTACCAGATACAAAAAAAAAAAACCAATCCACCAGCTCTCTTTCCTCTCAACCTGCAGAACCCAAGGAATGAGATCCACCTTCTCTACCACACAATTTCTCAAGCCTTCCCACTTTCCTCTAGGGTTCCAATTCACACGGTTGACTAGGAAATCCCATAGCTGGGGACTCCATGAATTCTCAGTTGTTTCAAGAGTGCTCACAACGACCTTCTCAAGGCTCTTGAGCAATTTTCTTAGTAGGAAATATCCCTTACAGGAATACAAACCCTCATTACATGTATATGGCCTGCATTATAGGGATACAACCTTCATTAAAGGCATACATCCTTCTTTCTAGTAGAAAACGTAGCCCAACAAGATGTCCTCCCATGGCTAGAATGGTTGGTGTTCTTTCCTAGCACCCCACTCTCTTCTTGTTGCCCAAACAAAACATGTAAAAACTATCCCAAAAACCCAGTTGAATTTCCTTTTATTATCATGCATGTTTGACCCTCACATTCCCCAAAAAGTGGTTGTACTTGTCTCATGTTGTCATAAATTAGTGAGAATACTTTTCCCACCTACCACTCTTACATCATTCAATAACTATTTTGTTATTTGAAACGAAGTAAACATTAATGTGAAATGGATTAGATTAATAGAAATGGGTAATCCCTTGGACCCTGTTTATCCCCTTCTCTTATGGAATCATATCCCCCCATCATTACCATCCCTCTCATATCAAAGCCGGTGATTTATTTTTATTAATTATTCCAATGTACATTTTACATAGCTCAACCATCTGCCATATTAATCCATACAGGCTCTTCAACCCAACACATATCAGCTCACCAACCTAAATCACATTTTCACAATCACATTATAATTTGTGAGGATTAAAACTAGGGATGTTACAATGTTCCTTAAGTTGAGCTTGAGAGTGAGGATCCAAATGTAGTATTTCACAATGACCAAATTGCAGAGGGATTTTATAAAATAAAATTTCCCAAATGCATTGTCCCCACTATGCCATTCCTAATCCAAGTGAGGAGGAGAAAATGGTTAAGGATTTAGAGGAGAGGTTCACCAAATGGTACAATGATGATATCATGTGTGTGTGTAATTTTATATGTTTATAAAATGTCTTATCAATTTAAGAAGTGTTCGACTGTCAAAAAAATGCCTAATTACCATGCATTTATATTTATGTAGGTACATGCACATCACAGGCCTCTACATTCTGACATCATTCCTCCACAACAAACTCTTCTTATTTATATTCTTGATTATGATCATGGCCATAAGCCCATTTGTATTGTCATGGAATATATATTGTTGATTTACTGGTGACATTAAGATGATACAGAGATTGCTTTAGAATTGTATATTTTTTCCATTGATCATTCATTTGATCAATAACTTGTATATTATATATGATACTTAGTGATTTTTTGTATGATACACGATATTTTTTTTATATTCCACTTAATGTTTATGTTTTTCTTTTCACTTTTCAATAGTGATTATGTTATGCCTATACAAATTATTGATTTTAGTTTCTAAGTGAAATGTGTTCATTCATTAGCTATATAACTAGGTTCCAAGCTTAGGATCAAGACCTAAGCTCAAGACTAGGTCTCAAGCTTAGGACCGAGACCTAAGCATGGGATTAGGATCATATGATAAACACCTTACATTCTTAAGAAGAGCTTAAGCCCAAGAACTAAGCTTGGGATCATATTTTAACCTACGATTAGGACCCAAGATCTTTCCTAAGATCATGATCAAGATCATTTTTTATTTTTTCAAATAAAAATTTCATCCTACGTCTCCTAATGAATTCTCAACATAATTTTCAACTAACTAACTAAATTGTTTTTCAACCACATTTGTAATGTCCATTTTCAATAGATTGTCCAACCTAAAACTATGTTGTTATCAACATTTCAACCTATCTTTCAATGGGTATTTCACCCTATATTACATTGATATTTTCACCAAAATATTTGTCGACCAAATTATTGAACTAAATTTCAACCCATATTAAAAATATGGGTCAAAAATTGGTTGAAAATAAATTTGAAAAAAATCAACCTATATTTGAGGCATAAAAATATTGTTTTGTTTACCAGTCTAAGTCAAAAATACATAGGAAAATAAGGCTTATGGTTGCATTGCATGGGAGAATTAATTATATATTATTATATAATGTATAGTGTGTCTATTGTTTTCAAGGAAAACCTCATGGGGAAACTCCTAGAAGCTTCCTTGCATTCATGGACGGTACCTAGTGCAAACACATTGACACATATTGCAACACCTGACTTTGTAGGGACATTGAGTGAGGCATGCAAAAGAGGTAACTAAACCGAGAAATCAACCCCAAGACCTTCAACATGAAGTTCAAAGAACTCAACCACTTGAGCTAGCCCACTAGACTTATGTAATATGTTTATATTATATTAAGTATTATATTGTTATGTTAAATGCATAATATTTCCCTAGGTGGCATCTATAATTAATACCCATGATTAGGAGGAAAATCAATCCCATATAATTATTTCCACATATCTATTGAATTTTATGATGAAAATGATTTCCACATATGTATTGAATTTTATGATGAAAATTATTGGTATACTTATGTATATTCCACCGCTAACACTATATTGTATTTATATTGTGAAGTGTAAAGAATTCCCTATGATGAGCTAAATTCCATAGTTGTATATAGGTAACTCACTTCTTGTTGTGTATATGTATGCATCTGCATATGGGTGATGCTAGAATTTGGTATTGGCTTGTCAAGATCCCCATTTGTAAGTTTCCATTAGAAAAAAAAAAATTGGTAATTGATACCTCGTTGACCAAGGAAGGAAGGTGAGTACATGTTAGGAACCAAAATACTTTTTCCTTATTATAGTGAGAAGGGACACGGTAAAAAAACACACATAATATATGTCCTAGTTAGCATGAGTGTCGTCGTTAATGCATCAATCAATAGTAATGTGTCTTTTTTCTTTATAATGAATTGCCTAGTTCTAAGGTTCATAAACTCGAATACTACAATTCATTTATATGAACATAATCTCTTTGATATGTACGTAAGAAATACCTTGAACATAATGCATGTCTCTTCTCATTCTATCTAACCAAAGCATGTGGTTTACCTCTTTCTTGGAACTCAATTAATCAAGTGATGATCTCTAAGGCATTATCCTAGGGTGCAGAAATTAGGTTTGTTCCATGTCCAATGTCCCCATTATCAATAAAACCTTATCTTGTTTATCCTATTTTTCAAGGACAAAAGTGGGGATAATGGAAATGAACTAAAACAATAGCACAAGGTTCTTAAGTAATTTAAATATGAATGTACATTTTGCATTGAGGCTAGCAATTGGGATTAACAAAAATTCATGATGGCATTCTCTTCTTGGATTATTGAATTTGGTAAAGGATTGGTTCACATGTATTTTTTCTTATTGATAGAGTGTGAGGTTGTTCATTAGACATATCGGGACTAATATTGGTCTATGGGAAAGTAAAATTTCTTTTATCCAACTAGAGAGTAGAGTGTTAATCTTGTCCCTGTGGATCTTAATGACAAAATCATATGTTTTAATAGATATAACAAAACTATATTAGAAGACCCACTTTGCAATGATGGTACCCTAAAATAGGGATCTCTCCTTACGTAAGAGGATATAAGATTAGTGGAAGTGAAAAAAAACCATTGTTAATGTTCAATTTCATTTTACAACTCCTATCCTCTTTCCCTTGCATCTCAACTTCATATACTAATCCTTGAATATCCTCATGATGTCATTCAACATAATATTTGGCTAGTTCTTGGATACATTCCATCTATTTATATTGTAAAAAAGGATCAAGGAATTGGTTTCAACTTGTTCTTGTGTTTGAACTAAATCATAAAGAGAAGTAGGGGAGGAATGAGAAAATTTCCCTTCTAAATAAGGACCTTGTTTTTTCTTCTCATTACAACAGATATCACTAGGGGAATTAAAGAAATATTCTCTAAGGCATCACGAAACTCATCCATGTCATCGAAACACTAATATGGATACGCAGGATACATGGGCCCCACGTGTTTGACACACGTGGAACACAATGTATCCCACGCATGTTGGACATGTAGAAATTGTACGTCCCCACATGTCCAACATGTAAGTCACTAAAGCATTTCCCTAAAAAAAAAAATTAGGATTTCAAATGTGCTATAAATATGGGTTTGAGCGAGTAAATCATTCAACATTTGATTGTCTAATAGTTTTACTTTCTAAATTCTCAAAAAAATTACATCTTTATGTCTTAACACACTACTTGGTCTATGGATGTAAAGTGATTCGCTAGAAAAATTGGTCATGATTCTTCACTACCAACCTAATAACCTATGCATATATTTTATTTCTATAATTTTTTAAAAATCATATACCATAATATTTACATCTACACAACATGATTCATAAATCTACTTATCATGTATCAAATATCTTGTATCGCGTATCATGAATCATAAGACATAATAAGTGTATCACATACCAACTAGTTTTATAATAACTCACTAATTGAATTATAGCAGTAATTATACTAGTGAATATTGGAGAAGGTTAATTGGTCTATATTTGATCAAGGTGGATATTGGTGGCCACCCACCTGTTCCATATTCCAATTGGCTCATCTGGACAATTTTCAGTTCAACACATTTCTCTGTAATGGGGACATTTCATTGTAATTATGGGTTCTACACTTACGGGGTTGTCCTGAAGCCCTACACAACATACAGGTGGATATTGGTGGCCGCCCACCTATTCCAAATGGCTTATTTTGGAAGTTTTCATGTAAGCACATCTTTTTGTACTTCCAGGGCCATTTTGGGGCTCTAAACATTGTTTTTTTGTCTTGCCACAATCAAATTGAAGACAGAGTTAAATTTTGACAACATAATGCGTAGGTCTCAAAAAGACCTTTCCAACGAGCTATCATGCACCTAAAACAGAGATCGTATGCAAAAGTTATGACCCCGGGAAGTTAATGTACTAACTTACCCCAATGGGGCCCACATGACTTTTGGCATTCATGTTTATCATCAAAATGCCTTCAAAGCCTCATTGTAAGGATCTTCTAGCGAATGAGTGTAGCCGTCACATCTCTTCTCAGAGATAAAGCTACCACCATTCTAGCGAGTCTTGCACTCTGTATTTTTACACTCACTTTACAATTCTTTCATTAATAGAAATTGTGTATTGTTGTATTTCTCTGTTTTTTGGAAATTTTCATGAGTATTTCATTGTAATATTTTTGCTTTAATTTCGTTCCGAAAATAATCTGTATCAGTGGTATCAGAGCAGGTTGCTCTTGATCGTTTTTCAGTGCCTGTCGTCGATGAAGTCCGAGTATAGCCATTTGGGTCTCAATCTTGTCTCTCTTGAGGACAATCACTCTCGCACACCCAAGAAACCCTCGATGGCGGAAGAAAAGAAAAACGACAGAGCAAACTATTATATTAACTTGTTGCTTGAGAAAGCTCTCGCGCAATAGAGGAATGAAATGATGGAGAATTTTGCACGCATCCTTCAATGCCTGTCGATAGCAAAAGGTGCATCTTCATCAAGTGGCCATTTTGGAGGAACCTCGCCCTTCAAGGTACAAGTTAATTTTGATATTCCCATATTTGAGGGTTAGATAGATGAGGATGCCCTAGAAAAATGGTTAAATCTATTAGAAGGTTATTTTTCTGTTCAAAAATTTTTCGACAGGGAAAAAATCACCTTCGCACTCCTCAAGGCTCTCCCCCATGTCAAACATTGGTGGGAAACGTACTAGGAAATGTTCAAAATTTCCATAGAGGAATCTGGAATATATGGGGTCGAGCCCACTTGGGATTTCTTTGTGGATGCAGTCAAGGAACAATACTACCATGTTGATAACGATGAGGACCAATACATGAGATGGACCACACTGTGGCAAGAAAAGAGCCAAACAATGTTGGAGTTCACAAATACTTTCCATACCTGTGCACCAAGCTGGGTATCAAAGACTCTAAGCGACATCTAGTTATGAAATATTATGGGGCTATGCATAGGTACATCCAAACTGAAATGGATTTCCTAAACATCTCATCATTGGGAGTTGCCTATCGATATGTTGTCAAAATCGAGCAGAAATTTAGGCACCAGAACAAATGGGAATTCGGTTTTGCAAATCCGCAACAACCAAAGAATGGTAAAGACGACCCTAACCACAACCTCTAGAAAAACAGTCCAAGACACGTGACATGAAGGGTAAAGGAAAGATGAAGAATGACACTGGGAAGTGGTGTGACTTCCACAAAATCCTCTGGCACAACACCGATGAATGTCACTCGAAACAGTCATTGGTGGTCGAGGTCAAAGACACGAAACCGAACCCTGATTTGAAATCCAATTCAGAAAATATTGAAAACAGACAGATCATCAACACAGACCCCACTACTATTGTCATGACCACAACAATTCAACCAAAAGAACCAATAGATCCTGATGAGGGGGGGTGCCTCTTCCATTCACAAATGTGGGTGAAGGGGATCCCATTGCATTTCATTGTTGATAACGCCAACTAGAAGAACCTCATCTCAGCTAAGGTCATCAAACAGTTGGGGTTGTCGAAAACACCCCACCCGCAACCTTACAACATCGAGTGGCTTCACCAGGGACGAGATATTTGTGTCAGCCAACAGTGTCTCTTGTCCTATGGCATCCAACCCTTCAAGGATGAGGTAGTGTGTGATGTTTCCCCTCTTGATGTCTGTGATGTCTTTTTGGGCAAACCATATATGTGGAAACGTCATGTTGTTTATGAGTCTAGACCCTGTAGTGTCATTATTACTCTGGGAGGTCAACTCTATAGGACACCATAGGTAGTTCCGACTACTGTTCCACTAGAACTGTGCCGCAAGGTAATCTCTCATACTGCAAAATTCATCATCTTCACAGTCTGTTCAAAGGATGCACAAAAGGCCACTACAACCACTGCAGCCTCAACACCTTATTTCCAGCAAAAATAGATTGTCGCAAAGAAAGAAGATATTGTTTCTTCACCTACAATGGTGCCTACACAATGCCCCGTCAAACCCAAGGACAATAGGTTGGTGGAACAGATTCAACCCCGCCAGCAACAAGTTTGTGACAACCTTCCACAGACCAAGCAGCGCAACTTCTTCAACAAGGAATGCAACTCAACAAGATTCATATTTAGAAAACACGTTCCCCTCTTCCCCGAGCATAGATAAAAAAAAAGGTTTTTATGTATGTAAGACATTAAGGTGGAGGATAGGCATATTACATGAAGCCTTTTGTAAATCGTGATGGTAAGGTGTATACTTTCCATATTATAACATTGATGAGATACATGATACCAAATACAAATAGGATGGACCAAAAAGATTATGAAAGGGGTCATTCCTTTTAGACACTTTAAATATTATGAGGAGATGTGAAAAGATAACCACTATTTTGACATAGATAAAAAAAAAGAGGTTTTTTTTTTGGGGGGGTATGTAAGACATTAAGG
>SNQJ01S0221800.1:0-15009 GCA_010110895.2 Picea sitchensis
CATTTAAAAATAATACCATTCTCCTTATAACTTCTAATGACAAATGCATACCCTTTAAATAGAAAAAGTAAAAATGAAAATTTTAAAGTTTGTGCATTTATTTAACTTGATATGCATGACTTTAAGCCTTTTTTTTTTTAAAAGAAGGTACATGTAAACTGCATACAAAGGAGTGAAAGTTGGAGGAACATGCGTTGAAGTTGGCCAAAAAATCTACAATCAACGGAATGGATCAATTCAATGGATCGCTTCAACGGATTGGATTAGATTGTCGAGATTGATGGTAGAAGATCGAGATTATTGTAGAAGATCATTGAAAACAATATATAACGATAATTTCCTTCTTCATAATCAAATTATTTCCATCATTTGTAGTTGATAAAGGTTTTATGGGCAATTTGGACAGGCTGGACTTTCGCAATGTCAAGTAATGTTAAAAGTAGACCATTTCATTGCAGGAATTCGCTCTGGCAGCAACCGCTGATATGGATGGACAATGCACTTGTTTGATACCACAAAGTATGTATGCACCATATTTCCAAACCACTTCACTTTCAAAGATCGTTGAGTTGAATTGCTAAATAGTTGGATGAATCTCTGGATCGCTAAGTTGAATTTTTTTTATCTCTGAGTTGAATGTGTATATTGTTAAGAATGGATCGTTGAGAGTTGAAATGGGATCAACCAGTCCGCTCATCTATACAATGACGCATTCAAATGCTGGGCATAATCACTAGTGGATTTGTGTCATCCCTTCTTCCTTGAAAGTTGCCAACATTGATGTGATTCCCAATGCCACTAACGCAGAAGTATGGGTCGTAACTCTGTGTGTGATCTTACGTAAGTTGTGCAAATATGGGAGAAGATGCAGATATTCAGAATTCCAAATCAAGTAGGACAATGATAATCATGGCCTTGAATGGGGCATGGGTAGAGCCAAACACCATGATCGATCTCTTTCTATAGAGCTTCCGTGTGAGTGAAGGAGCATATAGGGTATCATCATATTCACTTTGTTGAAAGCCAACTTTGAGAAGGTAATCATCCATTTTTTCATACTAATCTCTAAGAGTTTGTTTCAATCCATATAACATCTTCATTAACTTACAAAATTTTTGTTCATGTCCTTCAAGCTCAAATCAGGAGGTTGATTCATATATACTTCTTTCTACAAATCTCCATTGAGGAAGGTGCTTTTGACATTCATTTGATGGAATTTCTATCCTTTTTGAGATGATAATGCAAGTACCATTTGAATTGTGTTCCACTTTGTTGTTGGTGAAAACGTTTCTTCATAATCAATTCCTTCATGTTGTGCAAAACACTTGGCTACAAGTATTTACTTATACTTTTCAATTGTTCTGTATAGATTATACTTGATTCGGTAAACCCACTTGCATCTGATGGGTTTAACATCTAGAGGACAATGAACAAGTGTCTAAGTCCCATTTTCTATCACTAATTTATAGACATCAAGCATTGCTTGTTGCCATTATGTATGTTTTATTGTCTCTTTGAAAGTTGAGGGCTTAGTAAAATCATTTGATATTAAGAAAATTTTTCCTTCGTCCATGTTTGAAATTCTTGTACGTGTTTTATTTCATTCATCAGGTCTCACAGCTTTCAAAAGTTGAATATCCAACTTAGGGAGTTGGTGTTGACTCATTTGGGAATATGGATTTTCACCATTATTAAATATAGAATGAATAAGGAGAAAAAATCATCTTTCCCTTGAAGTATTAGGAGGTGGAGTGTCATCATCTGATGAACTACTAGATGAAATTTGTGATGAAGAAGAAGATAAACTTGATGAAGAATTGTCATGTTCTAAAGAAGTCAAATCAATTTCCAAAACAAAGTTCTTGACTTGGTTGATTGTGCATCCTGATTTTCTCTTTATCAATTTGTTTGTCCAATATTTTGAGAAGGATTTCTATTTTTATAGCACTCTTTCTTTTTGTTTCATCAAATGTAACATCTCGATTGATGGTGAATTTATTGTTAGATAAAAGACGATATCTCTTCTTCTCATCAGAATATCCAAGCAAGGTGCATTTCTCACTTCTTGAATCTAACTTAGTTGGATTTTATTTAGGAGCTAATGCATAACATACTGAACAAAAAAATCGAAGATGTTTGATTCAAGACTTGAATCCATACTATTCTACATATGGTGTGATCCCATCCAAAGAATCAGTTTGAGATTGGTTCCTCAAGTAAATGACAGTATGAACTGCTTCAGCCCAGTATGAGGGAATTAATTTTTTTAAGGTTAACATGGATCGTGTCATTCCTAACAAAGTGAGATTCATCCTTTATGTTACTTCATTATACTGATGAGTATATGGATTTGTCAATTTTCTTTTGATTCCCTTTTTACTGCAGAAATTTTGGAATTCATTGGAATTGAATTCCCCTCCATTCTCAGTATGTAATGTGTCATTTTTTTCCTTAGCTTCATTTTCAACCAGACATCGAAAAACCTTGAACCTTTCAAAGTTTTTTTAATTTGTCCTTAAAAAATAAACCCAATTCATTCTACTATAATCATTAATGAAGAGTAGAAAATATTTACAACCACCTAGAGAAGTTTCTAGGGGTCCACAAAGATCACTATGAACAAGTTGGAAACATCTATTTGCACAACATGAACATGTTGGAAATGTCTCTCTATTATGTTTCTCGTAAATGCAAGCTTCATGTCTTGCATTTTCCTTCTTAAAAGTAGGAATTCCTCATAAAATTGCTTGTTTTTGAAGTTGCGAGAGACTTTAAAAATTCAAATGTCTGTATTAAGCATGCCATAACCTTATTGGTGAAGTCATCGAATCCAAAACTCCTACAAAATCTTGCTTCCAAAGAATGACTTTTCCTTTCATCCCAATAAGCTTTCCATATTCATATCTCCTCATTATTGTCTTCAAATTCTGTTTGGTCAAGTTGATTGTCACCCACTCGTCTTACATGATGACTTCATTCCCTTCTTGTTGAATATTCACCAAGGATAACAAATTCTTCTTGAATTTTGGTACCTATCAAACATTCGAGATCATTTTCTCTCCAATTCCAAGAAGAGAAACTTTCACTGAACCTTTTCCATAAGGTGTGTGTGTCATATCATCAACCAAAAATATCGAATTTAGTTGACATTCTTGAAATTTTCAAAAGAAGTCACGTTGAAAAGTCATATGTTGAGTAGCTCCAATATCTAAGATCCAAGCTTATTCATAGTCACATTTAAGAGAATAATGAGAAACTTCTAATGTCGTTGATTCAAAATTTTGAAGCATAGTAAATACATATTCTGAAGCATCATCCTCTTGATCATTAGCATATTGTGCTAAAGTGGATTGTTGCTTATACTTTGGTATTTTCTCAATTGGAGTGCAACAATCTTCTGCATATTGACCAATTTTGTTGCATCGTTTGCATACAACCTGACTGAAATATATGCCTCTTCCATACTGATTATTACGATTTTGAGGTCTTTCTGATTGACTTCTGCTAAATTTGTTTGATCCTCATTGAAAACTTGTGTTTTCTCTTCCTTGACTGCTTCCTCTTCCTTGATTGTTGCTTCTTCCTTTATCATTGACTTTTCATCTTCCTTGAATTTTTCCTTGACCTTGTTCTTTATAAGTTGATTGATCTTGATTACCACATTCTCTGTTACTAAATTGAGCTCCTCTTCCTCTTGAAATTTGAGTTGAAGGCTTACTAGTACTGGATTCTATAAGAAATACGTATTCACCGACTTATTTCTTCATCCCAAATGTTTTATCATGTTGAGCTAACAATTCACTCAACTAATCAAATGTGATCTTCTCTAACTTTCTCGTCAACTGCAAAGATTCTAAGAAATGTTTATAAGAATATGGAAATCTTGCAATCAAGATTGTTGTCATCAAACTGTCATCTACAACAATAAATCCTACCTTAGAAATATCTTGTTTGATGTTCTTAAGTCTAGAAATGTACTCCATTAAATATCCACCTTCTATCAGTTTTTGTTGAAGCAGTTTCAATTGAAGGTCGACCCTTTTTGTGTCGGGTTGAGTATCAAAGAGATATTTAAATGTTTTCCATGCAAACCATGCATCGGAGGAATTTTTAATGTGAACATACATTTCTTCATTTACAGATGACTTAATTAATGTTATTGCTTTTTCATCTTTTAGCTCCCATTTAGCTAGTTGTGATGCGTATGTGGGTTTAGTTAGTTTTACATCACCGTTACATATGTCTTTTTGGTTCATTACAAATCAAAGTACTTTCCACATGTCATTTTCATGCTTTATAGTTTTTGGATCTCTTGAGTTTATGAAACTCGGTAAACAAATTTATCAATTTGAACATTATGAATACTTGCTGAGAAAAAAAAATGTGCCAAAGAAGATTGTACACCACACGAAAAAGAAGATCTAAACACACTACACAATGCACCACAAAAATAAGGTGAACTATCAAGGCTTGGCTTTGACCCTAGTATAGTGGCTTGAAAAAGAGTGAATGAGCTTTGTACTTGGCTCTAATTGATTCTTAAAAATGGGTTACAATTTCAGTTTAAAATTTTGAAAATTTTGATCTTGAGCTTGTTTGTTTCTTCGTTAATTTCGAAGAAAATAAAAAATACATAATTTCCCCCCTTGAAGTAAACTAATTAAACTGCATACATGTAAACTGCATACAAAGGAGTGAGAGCTGGAGGAACATGCGTTGAAGTTGGTCAAAAAATCTACAATCAACGGAATGGATGGTTGGAATTGATCGGTTCAATGTATCGCTTCAACGTGGAATGGATTGCTTCAACGGATTGGATTAGATTGTCGAGATCGATGGTAGAAGATCGAGATTATTGTAGGAGATCATTGAAAAAAAGATATAGCGATAATGTCCTCCTTCATAATCAGATTATTTCTATCATTTGTAATTGATAAAGGCTTTATGGGCAATTTGGACACGTTGGACTTTCGCAATGTCAACAGTAATGTCAAAAGTAGAACATTTCACTGGAGGAATTCGCTCTGGCACCAGCCACGAATATTGATGGAAAATGCACTCGTTTGACGCCACAAAGTATGTATGCACCATATTTCTGAACCACTTCACCTTCAAGATAGAAGAACGTTGTTATAGTAGATCGTTGAGTTGAATTGCTAAATTGTTGGATGAATCTCTGGATCGCTAAGTCGAATTTTTGATCGCTGAGTTGAATGTGYAGATCGTTAAGAATGGATGGCTAAGAGTTGAAATGGGATCAACTGGTCCACTCATCTCTGCAATGACGTATTCAAATGCTGGGCAGAATCACTAGTGGGTTTGTGTCATCCCTTCTTCCTTGAAAGCTGCCAACATTGATGCTATTCCTAATGCCACTAACACAGAGGGATGGGTCGTAACTCTGTGTGCGATCTTACGTAAGTTGCAAATATGGGCGTAGATGCAGATATTCAGAATGCCAAGTCAAGCAGGACAGTGATAATCATGGCCTTCAAAGACAATAAAGAGAGCTATTTAAAATCATGATCAACGTAACAACAAAACATGATCTATATCACAGAAACCGAGCAGGAAGGATGTCGAGGACAACTGATACAGGATCTAGCTAAATGTGGCTATTTGTTTTTCATAGATTTTGTGGTCTTTAAGGGTAGAGTTGGAATAATTCGTCAGAATTACAGGGATGAGTTTAATTCAAAGCTCCTTCATGGAAGGAATATAAATCATGGGTAAATCTTAATTTAATAAACAAATGTAACCATGAAATATTTAAAGATTTCTCTTCCTTTTTGGCAAATCTGTCAACGTGTTGTTCTAAGATCTTAACAATACAGTAGATTGAAAAAAAAAATGTAATTCTTTTCCTTAATGAAAGATAACATACCAATCAATCGATGATCGATGCGAAGACGGAGTTTTCCAACGTCTTCTTCGTTTGGAATCTCCCCTCTTCGCCAAACGTGCATCACCAAGCTATACCAATTGAAGATTGAAGAGAGAAGAAGTGTCCTACACACAAATTTTATTAAAAAAAAGAAGAGAATTACATAAAAATGTGAGACCTTACAATATCCAACATTACTCTTGCATGAGAAAATGAGAGTTTTAATAAACTCATAATACTAATTCTAAGTTAATTTTTGGTGTGGAAAACTTATCACATAATCATGTGAGTATGAAAAGTGTCCATGTACATTAAATAAAGATTATAACAATTTCCTATTATGTTACTTCTAAAAACCCACTCTTTTCTAAACTCATTTTCCTGCTGCACAATCATGTGTTGCTCTACGACTTCCTCATGTACTTGCTTTAAGGCCACTGTGGCATGTTCCTTTCTTCTTGCATACAATGAAGGCGAGCTTCGGTCACATCAGCTATTCTGCGGAGTTGGGCAGGCTCATCTTCCAACTCAGTTTTATCTGATGGCAAGGACGCAGTGGACACTGTGTGGCTAAAGTGAAGGGATTGTTGTACACCTCTTAGCTCTCTTTCGATTCTATCATACATGGCTTCTTGTTTTTCTTCAGTTCTTTGCAAAATATTTTCTGAGGCATCTCCTACAACTGGAATAATGAAGTCGAAGTCATCAACCATGATCACATTCTGCATCTTTGGCTTATTAGCTTTGGACTTCTTCCGCGATGTAGGTTTCGTGGGGGAAACCTTTTTTTTCTTAGATGGATCTATGTCATCAGGGGGGTTCTGTGGCAGTGTTACTTCGCCTTTCTTATCTTCTTCTCCTTCTTTTTCTTCTTTGTTCACTTCGCCATCACCTTCTCCGCTAGGTGACTTGGATGGAGTCTCTTCTGATGTGTTGCGTATTTCTTGTACATCTTGCTTCTTTTTCTTCCTACCACTGCTTGGGGCATCATACTCTTCGCGAGTAACCATAAGGTTTCCAATGAGTTCGAGGTCAGACAGTTCTGTGGGGTCACCAGGGATAAGGAACTCTGTAGGCCAGTCCTTAGTGATTTCTTCCAGGTCCTCTGGTGTGAGCTTGTAGTAGGACTGAAGCTCTTCTTTGCTTTCATCGGCGTGCATAGTGATATAAATAAAATGTCTATCTGGGCGGAACTTCATAAGAGGCATGAACCTGTCCAGGGTGTTCGACGTCATATGAGGGAAGGACTCAATAGCCCTCCTAAGCTACAGGTAGTAGGTATGGAATACTACCATTATTTCCCCATATCAATCGAATACCATAGCGTGGTGAAATTCACAGCGAGTGGCTCGAATGAATCAAAGTAGGGAAGGTCATGCCTTTCGACATCTCTCAAGCAGTAAATGCAATGAGGATCAACAGCCAGCTAAAATGGAACTCATATCCCTGATCCTAAGCTTCGCGGCAATCCAATTCTAGTTGGTTGACAAGGTACTTCATCCAGTTCATCTAGAGTCCTTTCATGCATTTCCCATCAAGGTCAACGACAAACCCTGTGACCTGCATGGGTCTGTTCTTTCGGACTAGATTTCCTGCAATCAGCTGGCATGCTAGGCGCACTGTGTCATTCTAGATGGAGGCTACCTTGTAGCATTGCGTCCCCTTCCCTACATCATCGTAAGTGTCTTTAATCATCTGTGTTAGGGCACTGTCTGCAGCCTTCCCTCGGTAGAAATCTTGTGGGTCGGGTCCCTGCATGTTCAATCCGATGATCCTATGGATCAGCACCGGATCGACGGTGATACACCTGTCCAACCATAGATAGCCACCATGGAAGCACAAAAACAAGAGCTTAACGCACGCGTTAACTTCCTGGTGCCTTCCAAAATGTGTTATCTTCATTAGGTTCAAGATAGTGGGCCTCGCAGTGTCCATGATCACTGCACAAAATCAACTAATTCTTTGTGGGCTGGAATAATCACGGTTGGCAAAAGTGTTCTTGGTGCAATGCTCGACGGACTAAATAGACAACCCCATAATGATTTCTTCCAACGGGTCGAAAATACTTACTTAATGCAATTCCATCCCTTATGGCACGATCCTAATGGTCCAACGACAAGCTTTTAGTTGACAATTGCTCTTCTAACCGTTCAGGAGTGTCAGTCTAATGGTCATGAAGCCTCCAACGGTCATATTGCTCCACCATGGCAAAGTTCCATGCTGTGCTATATTGATATTTCGGTGAAGTTCAAATTCTGGGAACCTTCCTTCTGCGAAGTTCTTTCTGGGGCTGCTTGTAATTTTTCTAACTTGGCTTTCTTCTTGCTGAAATTTCTAGCCTTCTTTCTTGTAAGCTCAGTTATTGGGTTCCTTTTTCCATTCTGATTCTTATCTTCTTTTAGTAGAGTAACTTCGTGTTGTTGATGATCTTTCCTAGGGTTCAAGTGTAATAATTCTTCTCTTTCAAGAGTAGGTGCTCTATTATCCTGTATGGATAGGTTCTTCAAGTCTTCCTGTGTTCTTTCAACTTTGATAGCTAGGTTTCTGGCCTTGAGTGGCTTCGACTTGTCCTCCTGTTCTTTTATCAAGTGCACTATTCTTCAAGCCATGAAATCTTTCAATTCTTTCTTTTTTTTGTTCTAGAGCTTCCTCCTCTTTTCTTCGTGTCTGATCTTTCTCAATCCAGGTCCTTCCTAGCAAAATAGAAAATGGGGCGATGTTCTCAATAAACTTAAGGACCTCAAATTATTCCTTTGTTAACGTTCCATGAGTACTCATAGATGTCTGGGTAAGTCTTCCACATAGGTTTATCAACTTTCCTCTAAATAATCCTACTCCTCCTAATGAAGGAATAGTAGTCGGCTTTCCTAAAATTTCCCAAGTTCTTTTTGTCATGATATTCACCTGTGTTTCCTCATCCAGAACAAAGTCTATGTCGAAGTCTCCTATTTTTGTTTCTATGAACTCTTTTTCTTTGAAGATCTCTGATAAGTTGTTATTTTTGTGATCATTCAGGGTTTCTTTCATTTGTAGTAATACAGTCTCTAATTCTTTCTGTGGTTCTGCCATGGTCTTAGTTTCTTGGCCTTCCTCGAGGTTTTCTTATCTCATATTCATTCTTCCAAGCTTAGCAATCATTCTAGGGAAATCCAAAACTTCATGATCCATAGCTTTACAACAGAGACATATAGGGTTTCTACCATGACATTCCTTAGCGAGATGTCTCGGTCTTCTGCAGCTGTAACAAATAGTTAATCCTCTCTTTCTTTTAAATGATCCCCAACCTTTCTTGTACTATGCACTAGGATCATAGTAGCTAACCTACAAAAAATTCTTTCTAGGATCCTACATCCATTTGTTAGTCCAAACATTCTTTCTGTGCATAGGAATCACATATCTTTCATTATGTCTATTAGATCTACTCATATCAAACCTTCTTTATTCTGGATGTGTTCTAGATTTCAAGCTAAGACAAAATTTATCAAACACACCTATATCCATACTCTTGAAACAAAAATTTCCACTAATCTTATCTTTATCAGAGCACAAACTTTCAAGATCTTACCTCTTTTCTTCAGATCTGACTTTTCTTCTTAGCACAGAGCTTCACAAATCAAGTAGAGTACTTTTGTTGGCACAAGGGCAGAGACAAGGTTTAACTCTACAACAACGCACCAACAAAACCCTAATTACCGGCCCTTTCAGCAACACCTGCGAAGAAGATGAAGTCTCACCCGAGGTAGAGGCAGGGGTGGTTGCAAGACTCAGGTGTCTGCAACCTTAGCTAGGACATAGATCTGTAATTATATCGTTTACAGAGCACCTGACATAGATCATTCATCAATATTTGACCCTTATCATACTACGCAGATAGCATAGAACTTCGCAGTATCAATGTATTCAGGCACTTATCATCAACATGTTATCCGGATCTAACAGATTAAGAACTTAGCATACACTTGCAGATCAGATCTAGCATTCTATACAACATAAGCACTAAGCATAAACTTATATAATAGATCTATCTACTTATCTCAAGCACTTAGCAAAAGAAGATATACACACATCAAGTTGAAGCACAAAGAATAACACACAGATTTGCGTGGTTTACCCCCACCCTGGGGCTATGTCCACCAACTCTTCTTCTTTATTAGTGTCTTCAATCAATTACAACACAGAGCCTCAAAAACCCTACTTCGCACAAGACAGAAGATCTGCACAGCTTGCTAGATCCTTCTTCCTTACATTTACAGCACCAAGCCTTCTATGACTTCTTACAACAACTTGCACTTAGCTCTGGAAGCCTTTTACAATCATGCACAGAGCTCTTACAAAATACTACGTGCACTTAGCTTACATTCACATCACATAGATGCACCACTACCACTTCATGACCACTTCCCCCCCTCTTTACATTGCCTAGACCTCTATTTATATATTACAAAATGGGCCTAAGAACGAGTAAACTCACGGTCCGACATCCCTTTTCCGTTACATTATCCCAAAAACCCAAAAGGGGGCCCAAAGTGGGCCGAGATTCCGTGATCTTCGCTCCATCTTGCACTCCATCTTTGACAGGTTGTCGAAGTCCCAAAAAGGATCAAATATGACCAAGTAACTCCAAAACTTGTTCAAGGGCCAACATGCCCCCAACACTCACCTGTGATTCGTCCCGAGTCACTCAGATTTGTGCAATTTTTCCTCGAATGTGTCGATCTTGGATCAAGTTGCTTCGACTTGCTACATTGCTACAACCTCTTGCTCAGTGAACTCTTGGATTACTGCATCATTTAAGGGTCCTTCTAGGCGTTGTTCTACGGTGATGACAACCTCTTCAAGGCCTTCTCCTTGGCTTTCAATTTCGGTGAACAATTGACAGGCCTTCTCCTGCACTGGTTGAAGTCTTTGGGAGACTTCCATCACTTTTCTCTGGATTGTGTGGAGCTGTTGCTGGGCCATGCACTGCTCTAGAAACCTCTTCATTCTTTCAACTAGTGACAAGGTATTGAGCTACGCTTGTAAAGTATCTGTACATTTTTTTTCTTCTTGGAGTTGCGCCTCTAATGTCTAGAACTCTGGGTTCTCTATGAGGTTCTCATAAGTCTGAGAGCTCCTAGAGCTAAGCTACTTGAATTCCAAAGCAAGGGATTTTAATCGGCCAACTACATTGTGGGTAGTTGCCTCTCTTAAATCTCTTATTTCTTGAGGAGTCTCTTGTATGGTATGAAGTTCCAGATATGTGATGCGTTACTGCAATTGTTGGATCACTTCTTCAAGTTATGCCACCTATTGTGGGATTCTCTTTGTGGCCTGTACTTCGACAATGGTCATAGAGCAGAATGCTCTATTAACTAATTCCTTTACCTTGAGCTATTCTGTGAGCAACTGTTCCTTGATTTTTTGTAGTGCTATTTTCTCTTCATCCCATTTTTCTTGTAGGGTGAGCTTTTCATTTTTCGTAGTACATATGTGGTCCTCAAGGTCATTTTGTACTTGTGCTAAAGCCTGGGTGGCTTGTGATGTCTCTTCTTAAGCTCGTCGAAGGCGATCTTCGACTGTATTAGCAATCCTATGTAGCTGGGCTGGCTCATCACCTATTGTTGTTGTTTTTGATGGCAAGGGCGTAGTGGAAACTGTGCAGCTCGAATGTATTGCTTCCTTCACTCCTTGAATTTTGTCTCTGATGCGACTGAACACTTCCTCTTGTTTGGCTTCCTTCTTTTCTTCTATCTCGAGCGAAGTATCGTCCAGTGCAATGACTATGAAGTCGAATTCATCTGGAGTGAGAACAGTCTCGAACTTGGTTCTGGTGGCCTTAACTTTCTTCCTGGATGAAGGATTTGGCAGGGTAACCTTTCTTTTCTTGGATGGATCCTCCTCCTCTCTTGGCGGTGTAACTTTGCCTCTATTTTTCTTGAATTTTGTGCCTCCTAGCTCTCCACGATCACCTCCCTTCTCAAGTGAGATTGAATTGGTCTTCATCGATGTGCTACAAACATCCTACACTTCGTCATCTTTCTTCATATTTCTCGGTCCAGTTGTGTCCAATATAGTTTCAGGGCTATCTACATCAGACATCTCTGTGGGGTCTGCTAAGATGAGGAGGTCTATCGACCACTCCTTGGTGATTTCTTCCAGATCTTCTTCTGTTAACTTATAATAGGACTGTAACTATTGCTTGTGTTCGTTAGCACGTGCAGTGATGTAGATAAAGTGTCTGTCTACGCTGAACTTCATCAGGGGATGAAACCTGTAGAGGGTGTTCGGAGTGATGCACGATGTAGACTAGATTGTGATATTTGATTGATTATAGTAGGTAGGGAAGACAACATTAGACTGCCACTGCTTTTTCATGTTGTTGGAGTACCACAGCGTACAAAACTTCATGACCAGTGGTTAGAAGGGTTTGATATCTGGAAAAGTGGCTCCTTTTGGTAGCTCCCAAGCGATGAAGGTTATCAATATGAGAAGCCAACTAAAGTGGAACTCATACCCTTGGTCTTGCGCTTCTCTGCAGTCCAATTCTAGTTGGTTTACCAAGTACTGTGCCCAATTCATGTGTAGTCCCTCCACGCACTTTCCTGCGAGGTCAACTACAAATCCAGTCACTTGGGTTGGTCTGTTCTTTTGAACCAACTTGCTTGCGATCATTTGAGATGCGAGGTGTACTGCATCATTCCGAATTGAGGCTACCTTGTAACCTCATGTACCCTTCTTTACATCTCCATAGGTCTCTTTGAGTCTCTGCGCTAATGCTCTGTCTGAGGTCTTTCCAGGGTAGAATTCTTGTGGTTCAGGGCCGTGCATGCTCAGCCCTATGATCCGATTGATCAAGGTCATATCCACAGTGATGCGATGGTTCAGCCATAGGTATCCTCCATGGTAGAAGGACAACAACAATGTCATGTAGGCGTTCAATTCGTGGTGCCTGCCGAAGTGCGAGATCTTCATCACATTAAGCAATGTGAACTGCGCAAGGTTCTAGGTCCATGACTGCGGGACAATCTTCAAGTTTTTTCCTTTAGTCTTGGTTAAGTACTTGTGCGGGGCAAGTGTGTTGTAAGCTTTCTTGTCTCCAAGGTTGAAGTCACTAAATTTCAGGGCTGCGAGCTTGTCCTGATCAACGCAAACCACGCATACTCCTTTCAAAAGGTATGTGGTGATCAAAGTGTACTCGAAGTCTCGAGGTACACTGTCACGATTGATGGCGCCACTCAGAGGTGGTATATAAGAAGGTAGAATGTAGGAATAAGCTTAGCGTTTGCGATGTCATCTATGTGCTTAGTGCGCTTCTCATCGACTGGTTGGGATGGTCCGACCTGAGCAGTGGATGGAGAGGCTACCAGTCCTCTCATTGACGATGCTTGGATTCCTGTAGATAACCCTTGTTTCGACATGATTCTCTCATTCATTAAGTCAATCAAAACTTCTTTGACTGCTTTCTCTATAGCGCTGAGCTCATCCAACATACAAGCTCAGGGTCAATTGTGAACTGAATTCATGGTGCAAAATAATCTCAGGCTTTGGGCTCAAGTTCTCAGTTAGCAAAAGTATTCTCAGTGTGGGGTGCAACAGAATAAATAAGAAATTTAGCAATGGTCTACTTTCAATGGGTATAAGGCATCATGAACTCGTGTTATGTCCGTTATGGTGCAGTTTAACAACCTAGAGGAAAACCATCAATTATTTTCCATCCATTTGGAGCAACAGTCGAATGGATATATCAACTTCCAATGGCTATATTGCTTCGCCATGGCGAAGTGGCCTATGTCATTGTTATGATATCCCGATGAAGCTCAAATTCTGCAAAGTTTCTTTCTGCGAGGTACCCTCTGGAATCTACTATAATTTCTCAATCTTGGCCTTCTTCTTACTTAGATTTCTAGCCTTCTTCCCTATGAGCTCCGTCTCAGTGGTTTTTTTCCCATTCTAATTCTTATTTTCCTTGGAGATAGTCACTTCGTGTTGTTGAGATCCTTTCCTAAGATTCAGGGGTAATACTTCATATATATCCGAGATAAATACTTCAATATTCTGTGATTCCTTTGATGCTCTTGCAGCTTCGACATCTGGGCTTCTAGTGTCAAGTAGCTTCAATTTGTTCTTTTTTCCTTCAATCAGCTGCGCGATCCTTCTAGTCATGAAATCTGTTAACTCTTGTCTCTGTTGTTCTAAAGCCTTTTCTTCTACCTTTTTTTCTAGCTTGATCTCTTTTAATCCAAGGTCTTCCAAGTAACATAGTAAACGGGGCGTTCTCCTCAATAAATTTGACAATCTCATAGTCTTCCTCTGTCAAAGTTCCACTAGCATTCATAGATATCTGAGTGAGCCTTCCACATAACATCATCAATTTTCCTTTGAATAGTCCTATTCCTCCTAATGAAGGGGTCAGAGAAGGCTTCACTATAGCTTCCCCATTTCTTTCTGGCATAATGTTTATTTGTGTCTCTTCATCAAGGATAGAGTCAATGTCGAAGTCCCCTATTCTTTCTTCAATGCATTCTTTTTCTCTGAAAATCTCTAATAATTTGACATGTCGGTGTTCATTCAAGGTTTCTTTCATCTGTATCAATACCTTCTCTATCTCTTATTGAGGTTCTGCCTTTTCTGGATCTACCTCAGGGTTTTCTTGATTCAGATTCATTCCTTCGAGCTTAGCAATCATTCTAGGACAATCCAAAACCTCATGGTCCATAGCCTTGCAACAAAGACAACTAGATCTTTTACCAGGGCATTCTTTAGCAAGATGTCCAGGTTTTCTGCAGCTGTAAAAGAGGGTTAATCCTCTCTTTCTTTTAAATGATCCCCAACTTTTTCTATACTACGCACTAGGGTCATAGGAATTAACCTGCAAAAAATTATTTCTAGGATCCTGCATCCATTTATTATTCCAAGCATTCTTTCTATGCATAGGTATAACATATTTATCACTATGCTTATCAAATCTATTCATATCAAACTTTCTTTCATCTATCAGTGCCCTAGTTTTTAAGCTAGGATAAATTCTATTAAACATGCCTAAATCCATGCTTTAGAAACAAAAATTTTCACTTGTCTTACTTCTACAGAGCACATAGCTTCCAGATCTAAGAACATTTCAATTATTCTTACCTTTTTTTTTTTTT
>SNQJ01S0221802.1:0-15009 GCA_010110895.2 Picea sitchensis
CCCCACCTCTATGCAACAGACCCTGACTTCTCCACCACCTACCAAATTTTGGGAGAAAACTCAGTGGTCGCTAACTTCCATCTTCAGAATGGGTTGTGGTGCCATATAGGCCATCTCTGTGTTCCATCAAGAAAGTGTGCGAACATGATTTGGGAATCTCACTACAGTCGGGTGACATGACACTTTGGCGTCGAAACGATAGTGGGAGTGCTGCAAAAACATTTCTATTGGTCGAAACTTCGACATGATGTCGACAAGTATGTTAGGTCCTGCATCGCCTGTGCTATTTCCAAACCGACCACTAAGAAACAAGGCATGTACACCCCTCTTCCTTCTCCTGAAAATCTATTGGAAACCATCTCAATGGACTACATGTCAAGCCTCCTGTCCACCAAGAGGGGAAATGACTCTGTTTTTGTGGTTGTTGATCGTTTTTCCAGGATGGAGATTCTGGACGCCTGCTAGAAGAACATCACTGCAGAGGCCACTACCAAGATCTTCGTTGAACGTGTATGGGTACAATTTAGGATCCCAATAACCATTGTATCAGATTGGGACAGTCATTTCCTCAACGCATTATGGTCAAGCCTCTAGTCACTGTCCGATACCAAGCTCAACAAATCCACTTCCTTTCACCCCCAGACAGATGGCCAAAATGAGGTCATAAATAGGATGATCGTACATATATAGCGCATTCACAATCGCAAGCACCCCCGCACATGGGATGAGAGTCTTCCCTATGTCGATCATAGCTACAACAGAGACCTGCATAGCTCAACTAGCCACAACCCCTTTCAATTGGGGCTGGAATTCCAACCATTGGGCCCCATGGATGTTGCACTACCCCTGGTGAACACCTCGATCGACACATCTCCTTCTCCACCAGAATCTTACAAAGCCACCCATTTCATTGAGTGGATCACTCACATCTACCAAAAGGTTCATTATATTTTACAAAAGTCCAATACCAAGTATATGTAGTGCCATGATCAACATCGGGTGCCAAATAAGTTTAAGGTGGGCGACAAATTTTGGTTCCACTTACAGAAAGAACACCTTACAGGTCCCCATCAGAAGCTTCACCCAATCTATTATGGGCCATACACCATCACCAAGGATGTGGGTGACAATGATTTTGATCTCAACATTCCCCCTTTCCTTGGCCTGCACCCAGTATTCAACATGGCTCTCCTTCGGCAATATTTCCCACCATTATTGGACACCTCAGAGATAGTAGAGCAGTTGACACAAACAAATATCAAACCTGAGTACATGCAATAAGAATCCAGTGATCATATTGTAGAAACATAGATCAAGGGCACCCGATAGCAAAGGATCCACCTTTATCGAGTTGTCAAACCAGGGAAACTCTTGCACCAAGGCAAGTGGCTCACCCGGGGCCAAATTCGGCAGAAATTTCTTCATTTGATGGGGGAAATCAATGCAATGGATATTAAAGCAGTTCCATATTTCACAAATATCTTCCATACTCTACGCACCAAGCTGGGTATCAAATATTCAGAGTGACATTTGGTGCTCAAGTATCTCGGTGATCTGCATATATACATCTAGACTGAAATGGAATTTCTAGACATGTCATCCTTGGGCGTGGCATATTGATATCGCATCCAAATCGAGCACAACCTCAAACAAAAGACACGACAATTGGGCTTGGGAACCCCTTGCAGCAAAAACCAGGAAAGGGTGGCCCCAACCTACAAAACAAAGGACAGATCAAATATTGACAGTATCAGAACATCCAGTCCAAGCCTCAAGTAAAGAAGGACACCAGAAAGACAAATAAGGATATTGAGAAGTGGTCTGACTTCCATAAGATCCCTTGGCATAACACTCTTGATTTCAGCTCAAAGCATTCACTGGTGGTCGAAGTGAAAGCCTCTAAATTAGATGCGGGCTATGACTCTGAGTCAGAACTAGAAAGGGAAATATGGATCATTGACACAGAACCCAGTGCCACCGTTTCTACCACCAAGCTCCTACCTGATGAACCATACGAGCCAGAAGAAGGAAAGCACCTTTTCCATTCATCAATGTGGGTAAAAGGAAACCTGCTGCACTTCATCGTTGATAGCGGTGGCCATAAGAAACTCATCTCAGTAGAGGTTGTCAAGCGGCTGGCCCTACTGACAATGCCACACCCACAACCCTACATCATTGAATGGATGCGCCAAGAAAGTGATCTCTGCGTCAGCTAAAAATTTCGACTGTCGTACGACATCAAGCCCTTCAAAGACAAGGTATTGTGTGATGTTTCTTCTCTCGAAGTTTGTAATGTTCTTTTGGGACAACCTTATTTATGGAAACGTTATGTTGTATATGATTCTAGGCCTCGTAGTGTTTTTGTTACTTTGAACAAGAAATTGTAAAGGATATCGGAGGTGGTCCCTCGTAGTGTTATTAGTTTGAACTTTGTGTGGGGCCTATCCCAACAATAAGCCTTCAATTACTTGACTACCACTGTTGCTACCACCAAGCTCCAATTTGGTGAACCAGACGAGTCAGAAGAAGTCGAGCGCCTTTTCCATTCACATATGTGGGTAAAAGACACATTGTTTCACTTCATCTTTAATAGTGGTATCTAGAAGAATCTCATCTCAGCAGAGGTCGTCAAGCGGTTGGCCATGTCGACAAATTCGCACTCGAAGCCCTATGCTATTGGATGGCTTTGCCAAGGAAGCGATCTTCAATTCAGACAATAGTGTCAACTGTCATACAACATCAAGCCCTTCAAAGAAGAGGTATTGTTTGATGTTTCTCCTCTCAAAGTTTGTAATGTTCTTTTGGGACAACCTTATTTATGGAAACGTCATGTTGTATATGAGTCTAGGCCTCGTATTGTTATTATTACTTTAAACACAAAATTGTAAAGGATACCAGAGGCAGTCCCTCCTAGTGTTATTTTCTTGATCTTTGCCAATCAATCTAGGAAGGTCATCTCTTAGACTAGGAATTTTTTCTTCTTCATGATTCTCTCTCAGAGTAAGAAAAATATCGTAGCCACATCCAAGGCCTCTGCGGCTGATCTCTCCACACAAAAAAATCAAGTGGATAAGGTCATGGAAGAATACTCAGATATATTCTCCTCTCCTACCGGGGTAACTTTGCACTGCCAGGTCAAGCATCCCATTGATATGACCCTAGGCGCACCCCTACCCAATCGGTCGGTCTACCACCACTCTCTGTTAGAAAACAAGGAGATCAAGAGGCAGATCCAAGAACGTCTCCACAAGGGGAAAATCTGTCCCAGCGCATCACCTTGTGGGACCCTTACTGTACTAGTGCAGAATAAAGAAAAGACCTGGCGACTCTGCATTAATTATCGGGATCTCAATAAAATCACAGTCTGGAAGTGGTACCCAATTCCCTGAATCGATGACCTCCTTGATCAGCTAACGGGGGCCAAATACTTCAGTAAGATTTATTTGAAGTCTGGCTACCACCAGGTCCCAATAGAACATACAGATGTATGGAAGACCATCTTCAAGTGAAAAGAAGGTCTTTTTGAATGGTTGGTCATTCCCTTTGGTTTGAAAAATGGTCCAACAACGTTTATGAGGATGATGGATGATATCATGTGACCTTTCACCGGTTCTTTTGTACTTGTGTATCTGAATTACATCCTCACATACAACAAGACTTGGGCGGAACACTTGCAACATATTCAGTAGGTTCTGCACACCCTGCAGCAACACAAACTATATGCAAACTTCGAAAAATGATCCTTCGACATGGACATGGTCCATTACTTAGGCTACATCTTTGATCAACATGGTGTGCATGTGGATCCATCCAAGATCTAGGTCATTCATGATTGGCCACCCCCAATCACACTAGCTGAGCTTTGGGGATTCTTGGGCCTCGCCAATTTCTATCGCAGGTTCATGTTGGGATTCTCTCATATCGCATGGGCCCTTAGACAAGTAACCAAGGGTGGCGATTGACAACAAAATTTATCTGGGGCCTGCCCCAACAACAATCCTTCGATGACTTGAAGCAACATTTGTGCTCATCTCCAATAATTTCATTAACAGACCTACAACATCCCTTTGAGATTGAGACAAATTCTTCAGACTATGATTTGGGCGTCATTCTTACTCAACACGGCCACCCCATGGTGTATCATAGTGAGACACTATCACATGTTGTCTGTAAGTACCCTAATTATGAAAAATAAATGTACTCCATTGTGAAATCCTGCTGCAAGTGGAGACATTACATTCTGGGAAAGGAGACAATCATACACATTGATCATAAGCCACTACAGTTCATGCAGGCCCAAGGAAAATTGTAGAATGACCGTCATCAAAAGTGGTCCACATACTTACAACAGTTCCACCTCAACGTCAATTATAAAATAGGAATTACCAACCGATTTGTTGATTGCCTCATCCAACTGCCAGTCGCGACACTCACCATGGTGCTAGACTCTTGCGGCCATGACACCTCTGGATGCCCCCAACTCTATGAGACAAACACTAACTTCTCCACCACCTACCAAATGTTGGGAGAAAACTCAGTGATCGCTAATTTCCATCTTCAGGACAGGTTGTTGTGTCGTTTGGGTCATCTCTGTTTTCCATCAAGCGAGCACAAGAAGATGATTTGGGAATCTCACTACAATCGAGTGGCAGGACACATTGGTGTCGAAAAGACAGTGGAAGTACTGCAAAAACATTTCTATTGGCTGAAAATTTGACTGGATGTCGGCAAGTATATTAGGTCTGGAACCGCTTGCGCTATTTCCAAACCAACCACTAAGAAACATGGCATGTACACCCCTCTTCCTACTCCTGACAAGCCGTGGGAATCCATCTCAATGGAATACATGTCAGGCCTCCTGTCCACCAAGAGGGGAAATGACTGTGTTTTTGTGGTTGTTGATCACTTTTCCAAGATGGCGATTTTGGCTACCTATAATAAGAACATCACTGCAGAGGCCATTTCCAAGCTCTTATTTGAGTGCGTCTGGGTACACTTTGGGATCCCAGAAACCATTGTCTCAGGTTAGGAGAGTCGATTCCTCAGCACATTTTGGTCGAGCCTCTGGTCACTTCTGGATACCAAGCTCACCAAATCCACTACATACCACCGCCAGACAGATGGCCAAACTAAGGTCATCAATAATATGATCATACATATATTGTACATGTACAATTCCAAGCACCCCCTCAAATGGGATGGGATTCTTCCCTATGTCCAACATAGCTACAACCGAGCCCTGCATAGCTCAACTAGCCACACCCACTTTCAGGTGGGGTTTGGATTCAAACCATTGGGCCCCATGGATGTTGCACTACCCCTAGAAAACACCTCAGTCGACTCGTATCCTGCTCCACTAGAAGCTAACAAATCCAATCAGTTCATTGATCGGATCCATCACATCCACCAACAGGTTCAAGATATTTTATAAAAGTCCAATGCAAAGTTCAAGAAGAGCCATGATCAACACCGGGTGCTGCATAAGTTTCAGGTGGGAGACAAGTTTTGGTTACACTTGCAGAAAGAATGCCTTACAAGGCCCCATTGGAACATTCTCCCACTCCGGTATGGGCTATAAACCATCACCAAGGATGTGGGTGATAATTATTTTCTGCTCAACATTCCCCCATTCCTTGGCTTGCACCTAGTATTCAACATGGCTCTCCTTCGGCCATATTTCCCACCATTATTGGACACCTCAAAGATAATAGAGAAGTTGACACCAACAAATCTCAACCCTGACTGCATGTAATAGGAACCTAGTGATCTGATTGTAGACACACAGATCAAGGCACCTGACAACAAAGGATCTAGCTTTATCGAGTTGTCAAAGCAGGCCAAAATTTAGCACCAAGGCAAGTGGCTCACCCGGGGTAAAATTTAGTAGAAATTTCCTCATCTGATGGGGGTACTCAATGAAATGGATACCATTGCTTCCTAAGGGGGAGGATTGATCCATATGGATGTCAGTGGCCTCCCACCTATTCCAAATGGTTCATTTTGGTAGTTTTCCTAGTTTTCGGGTCCCTAACTTGCGGGGCCATTTTGAGGCCCTAAACAACGTTTTTAGGGCTCGCACAAACGAAAATAATATTTGATAAATAACAAAAAAATGTGTAGTCCTCGGGGATACCTTTCCAATGGATATTGTGTTCCTAAAAAGGAGATCGTATGAAAATGTTACGACCTCAGGAAGTTGATGTACTAACTTACCAAAACGGGGCTCACATGACTTTCAACGCTTCATCTCCTAGGGTTACATTTTTGGATGTGTAGGGTTTTTGAAATTCATCTTTACTGTAAAACGGCCTTCAGAACCTAATTGTAATCATCTTCTTGTGAAAGAGAGCAATCATCACATCTCTTCTCAGAGATAAGCCGCCACCATTCCAACAAGCTTGTTTTCAGTTGCATTTTACAGTTTCAACTTATTTCCATATTGAATAGAAAACTAGTTTTATTGTATCTCTATTATTATGTGTTAAGCATATTTTAATAATCTGTATTCATTTCATTCTTCTCATAAAATATAGATCAGTGGTATCAGAGCGTTCTTCTCCTTGTCGTCTTAATGCATGCCCCCAACAAGGTCAGGGTACAAAGAATTGGGTCTCGAGCTTGTTTCTCTTGAGGAAAAAATCTCCCGCACACCCAAATGACCTCTCATGGCAGGGGGGAATAAATATGATGGGACATGAGATCCTTTCAAAATGTTTCTTGAGGAAGCGCTCACGCAACAGAGGAATGAAATAATGGATAGTTTCGTGTAAATCCTTTGGCGGCTACCAATAGGTGACGCATATTCCTCAAGCAGAGGTGCCACCCCCTTGAAGGTACAAATCAACTTCGATATTACTATATTTGAAGGTCAGATAGATGTAGATGTTGTAGAAAAGTGATTGAATCTACTAGAAGGGTATTTTTTTGTCGATAACTTTTCAAATAGAGAAAAAATTACTTTTTCACTCCTTGAAATCGTTCCCCATGTCAAAGATTGGTGGGAAACTTTCTGTGAGCAAAAGGAAACAGAGGAAACCTCATTATTTACAGTCGTGACCACCTGGGAATCCTTCAGGGATTCTATTAAGGAACAATACTACCCTGTCAGAATTTAGGACGACGTATATACCAAATGAACCACACTGCGGCAAGAAAAACACCAAGCAGTGCCAAATTTCACAAATATATTCCATACCCTGCACACCAAGATGGGTATCAAAGATTCAAAGTGAAATCTCATGCTCAAGTATCATGGTGCTCTGCATAGATACATCCATAATGAAATGGAATTTTTGGACATCTCTTCCTTCAATGTGGCCTATCAATATGCTATCAAAATCGAGCAGAAGATCAATCAAAAGATGTGACAATTTGGTCCTGGGAACCCCACGCAACAAAAACCAGGAAAGGGCGGGCCCAAACTACATAACAAAGGATAGAGAAAATATGGACACTAGGAGGACAACTTGTCCAATCCACAAGAAAATAAGGACACCAAAAAGACAAATAAGGATACCGGGAAGTGGTGCGACTTCCATAAGAGCCTTTGGCATAATACTGTTGATTTCCGCTCAAAGCAGTCGTTGGTGACCGAAGTGAAATCCTCTAAATCAAATGTGGGTTCTGACTCTGAGTTAGAACCAGAAAGGGGAAGACAGATCATAGACTCAGAAGCCAGTTCCACTGTTGCTACCACCAATCTCCAGCCTGGTGAACCAGACGAGCCAGAAGAAGGCGAGTGCCTTTTCCATTCATAGAAGTGGGTAAAAGGCACCCCGCTGCACTTCATCTTTGATAGCGATATCTAGAATAACCTCATCTCAGTAGAGGTCGTCAAGTGATTGGCCCTGATAACAATGCCGCACCTGCATCCCTACACCATTGGATGGCTCCGCCAAAGAAGTGATCTTCATGCCAGCCAATAGTGTCGATTGTCTTATGACATCAAGCCCTTAAAAGTCGAGGTATTATGTGATGTTTCTCCTCTCGAAGATTGTAATGTTATTTTGGGACAACCTTATTTATGGAAATGTCATGTTGTATATGAGTCTAGGCCTCATAGTGTTATTATTACGTTGAACAAGAAATTGTAAAGGATACCAGAGGAAGTCCCTCCTAGTGTTATTTCCTTGATCTCTGCCAAGAAATATAGGAAGGTCATCTCTGAAACCTGGAAATTTTTCTTCTTCGTGATTCTCTCTCCGAGTAAGCGAAAGATCACAACCACATACAGGGCCTCCTAGGTTGATCTCTCCACATAACAGAAGCAAGTAGATAAGGTTGTGGAAGAATAATCATATATATTCTCCTCTCCTACCTGGGTACCTCTGCACTGCCAGGTCAAGCATCCCATCGATATAATCCCAGGAGCACCGCTACCCAATGGGTCGGTCTACCACCACTCTATGTTAGAAAAAAAGGAGATCAAGAGGCAGATCTAAGAACTGCTCCACAAGGGGCACATTCATCCAAGCTCATCGCCTTGCGTGAGCCCAATCGTATTTCTGCAAAAGAAAGATGAGACCTGGCGACTCTGCATTGATTACCAGGCCTTGAATAAAATCATAGTTTAGAACCGGTACCCGATTTCTTGAATCGATGAACTTCTTAATAAGCTCATGGGGGAAAAAAACTTTAGTAAGATTGATCTGAAGTCTTTCTACCACCATTTCCCAATAGAACATATAGATGTATGTAAGACCTCCTTCAAGTCAAAAGAAGGTCTTTTTGAATGGTTGGTCATGCCCTTTGGTTTGACAAATGATCCAACAAATTTTATCAGGATGATGGACGGTATCCTGCGACTTTTCACCAGTACTTTTGTAATGGTTTATATGGATGACATCCTCATCTACAACAAGACTTGAGAATAACACTTGCATCATATTCAGCAGGTTCTGCACACTCTGCGGTAGCACAAACTATATGGAAAACTTGGGAAAATGCTCCTTCGGCATGGACAGGGTCCATTACTTAGGATACATTGTTGATCAACATGGTGTGCATGTGGATCCAACCAATATCAAGGTCATCCATGACTGGAAAACCCCAACCACACTCACTGAGCTTTAGAGCTTCTTGGGCCTGGCATGGGCCCTCAGCCAAGTAACCAGGGGTGGCAGAAAGAAAAACTTTGTGTGGGGCCTATCCAAAAAACAAGACTTCAATGACTTGGATACCACTGTTTCTACCACCAAGCTCCAACTTGGTGAACCAGACAAGCCAGAAGAAGGCGAGTGCCTTTTCCATTCACAATGTGGGTAAAAGGCACCCCACTGCACTTCATCTTTGATAGTGGTAGCTAGAAGAAACTCATCTCAGTAGAGGTCGTCAAGCGGTTGGCCCTGCCAACGATGCCACACTCAAAGCCCCACGCCATTGGATGGCTCTGCCAAGGAAGCGATCTTCAAGTCATCCAATAGTGTCGACTGTCGTATGATATCAAGCCCTTCAAAGACGAGGTATTGTTTGATGTTTCTCCTCTCAAAGTTTGTAATGTTGTTTTGGGACAACCTTATTTATGGAAACATCATGTTGTATATGAGTCTAGGCCTCGTAGTGATATTATTACTTTGAATAGGAAATTATAAAGGATACCGGAGGCAATCCCTCCTAGTGTTATTTCCTTGATCTTTGCCAAGCAATCTAGGAAGGTTGTCTCGCAGACTGGGAATCCGTGGCTGATATCTCCACACAACATAAGAAAGTGGATAAGGTCATGGAAGAATACTCATATATCTTCTCCTCTCCTACTAGGGTACCTCTGCACTTCCAGGTAAAGCATCTCATCGATATGATCCCAGGCGCACCGCTACCCAATGGGTCGGTCTATCGCCACTCTTTGTTAGAAAACAAGGAGATCAAGAGGCATATCCAAGAACTGCTCCACAAGGGGAACATCCATCCCAGCTCATTGCCTTGTGGGATCCCAATTGTATTGGTGTAGAAGAAGGACGATACCTAGAGACTTTGCATTGATTACCATGCCCTAAATAAAATCACAGTCTGGAACCGGTACCCAATTTCCTGAATCGAATACCTCCTTAATCATCTCATGGGGGAAAAAAACTTCAGTAAGATTGATATGAAGTATGGCTACCACCAAGTCCCAATAGAACATACATATGTATGGAATACTACTTCAAGTCAAAAGAAGGTCTTTTTGAATGGTTGGTCATGCCCTTTGGTTTGAAAAATGCTTCAGCAAATTTTATGAGGATGATGGACAGTATCCTGTCCTTTCACTAGTACTTTTGTAGTGGTGTATCTATATGACATCCTCATCTACAACAAGAATTTGATAGAACACTTGCAACATATTCAACAGGTTCTGCACACCCTGCGGCAACAAAAACTATATGAAAACTTTGAAAACTTCTCCTTCGGCATGGATAGGGTCCATTACTTAGGCTACATCGTTGATCAACATGGTGTACATGTGGATCTAGCCAAGATCAAGGTCATCTATGATTGGACAACCCCAACCATACTCACTCAGCTTCGAAGCTTCTTAGGCCTAGCATGGGCCCTCATCCAAGTAACCAGGGGTGGTGGTAAAGAAACATTTGTGTGGGGCCTGTCCCAACAACAAGCCTTCAATGACTTGAGGCAACGTTTGTGGTCATCCCTAGTACTTTCATTACTATACCTACATTGTCCCTTTGAGATCAAGACAGATGCTTCAAACTATG
Organism: Picea sitchensis; assembly: GCA_010110895.2. Classification (NCBI taxonomy): domain Eukaryota; kingdom Viridiplantae; phylum Streptophyta; class Pinopsida; order Pinales; family Pinaceae; genus Picea; species Picea sitchensis. The sequence continues at coordinate 10,692 of SNQJ01S0221802.1, forward strand.
TTGTGGGCATCGTTCTCACTCAACATGGCCACCCCCTAGCATATCATAGTGAGACACTATCAGATGTTGTCCATAAGTACCCTAATTATGACAAATAAATGTACTCCATTGTGCAAGCTTGCCTCGAGTGGAGACATTACATTCTGGGGAAGGAGACAATCATCCACACTGATCACAAGCCACTACAGTTCATGCAGACCCAAGGAAAATTGCAGAATGACCGTCATCATAAGTGGTCCAGATACTTACAACAGTTCCACCTCAACATGGAATATAAAACAGAAAGTACCAACCGATTTGTCGATTGCCTCAGACGACCTCCAATCACGATACTCACCACTGTGCTAGAATCTTGCGGACATGAGACCTATGAATGACCCCAACTCTATGAGACAGAACATGACTTCTCCACAACCTGCCAAATGTTGGGAGAAAACTTAGTGGTCGCTAATTTCCATCTTCAGGATGGCTTGTTGTGCCGTCTAGGCCATTTTTGCATTCCATCAAGCAAGTGCATGAAGATGACTTGGGAAGATGATTTGGGAAGCTGATTCAGGAATCTCACTAGAGTTGGGTGGAAGGACACTTTGGCATCAAAAAGACAATGGAAGTGATGAAAAAACATTTCCTCTGGCCAAAACTTCGACAAGATGTCGGCAAGTATATTAGGTCCTGCACCGCCTGTGCTATTTCCAAACTGACCACTAAGAAACAGGACCTATACACCCCTCTTCATACTCATGACAAGATGTGGGAATCCATCTTAATGGACTACATGTCAGGCCTCTTGTCCACCAAGAGGGGAAATGACTGTGTTTTTTGTGGTTGTTGATCGCTTTTCCAAGATGGCGATTATGGTCGCCTACAAGAAGAACATCACTGCAGAGGCCAATGCCAATATCTTCTTTGAACGTTTCTGGGTACACTTTGGGATCCTACAATTTTTTTTATCAGATTGGGACATTCAGTTCCTCAACACATTCTGGTCGAGCCTCTGGTCACTGTTGGATACCAAGCTCACCAAATCCACTTCCTTCCACCCCCAAACAGATGGCCAAGATGAGGTCGTCAATCGGATGATCGTACATATATTTTGCATGTACAATTCCAAGAACCTTCGCACATGGGACGAGAGTCTTCCATATGTACAACATAGCTACAATTGAGCCCTATATAGCTCAACTGGCCACAACCCCTTTTAGGTGGGGTTGGGATTCCAACCATTGGGCCCCATCGATGTTGCACTACCCATGGAAAACACCTCGGCTGACTCGTCTCTTTCTCCACTAGATGCTGACAAAGCCACCCAATTCTTTGAGAGGATCCATCACATCCACCAACAAGTTTAGGATATTTTACATAAGTCCAATGCCAAGTACAAGCAGTTCCATGATCAACATCGGGTGCCACATATGTTCCAGGTTGGCGACAAAGTTTGGTTTCACTTGCATAAAGAACACCTTACAGGGAAACATCGAAAGCTTCTCCCACTCTGGTATGGGACATGCACCATCACCAAGGTTGTGGGTGACAATGATTTTGCGCTCAACATTCCCCATTTCCTTGTCTTGCACCCAGTCTTCAACGTGGCTCTCCTTCAACCGTATTTCCCACCATTATTGGACACCTCAGATATAGAAGAGAAATTGACACCAACAAAGATCAACCCTAACTGCATGCAACATGCATCCAATGATCATATTGTGGACATACAGATCAAGGGCACCTAACAACAAAGGATCCATCTTTATCAAGTTGTCAAAGAAGGCAAGCTCCTGGACCAAGGCAAGTGGCTCACCCGGGGCCAAATTCAATAGAAATTTCCGCATCTTATCAGGGAACTCAACACAATGGAGACCATTTCTTCCTAAGGGGAGAGGATTGATCTATATTCTAGATGGATGTTGATGGCCTCCCACCTATTGCAACTGGTTCATTTTGGCAGTTTTTGTTTCCTAGTTTTCGGGTCCCTGACTTGCAGGGCCATTTTAAGGCCCTAAAGAATGTTTTTAGGGCTCGCCACAGTCAGAAATGACCCTTGATAACTAGCAACAAAATGTGTATTCCTCGAGGAGACCTTTCCAACGAGCTATTATATGCCTAAAACAGAGATCGTATGTAAAAGTTACAACCTCGGGAAGTTGATGTACTAACTTACCTAAACGAGGTCCACATGAATTTTGGAGCTTCATCTCCTAGGGTTAGGTTTTTGGATGTATAGAGTTTTTGAAATTCTTATTTATTATAAAAAGTCCTTCAGAGCCTCATTTTAATCATCTTCTTGCGAATGAGCACAACCTTCACATCTCTTCTCAGAGATAAGACACCACCATTCTAGCAAGCTTGTTTTCCGCTGCATTTTACAGTTTCATCTTATTTCCTTATTGAATAGAAAACTAGTTTTATTGTATCTTTGTTATTTTGTGTTAAGCATATTTCAATAATCTGTATTCATTTCGTTCTTCTCATAAAATACGGATCAACCTTCCACTAGGTTTGATTCATCGCTTACATGTACTTGGTATTTTTACACGTAATCAAGTCTTAGACCTAAATACTACTAACATCTAGAGTCAAGGTTGGAGATTTGCTATATCTTTATGTCTTATTGTATATTTTGACGATAGCATGGGAGGATTTTTTGAATGAACTTAAAACATGCCATATTAGAATTATATATGATAGAAACTGTGTGGTTTGGACTAAAAATAAGGTTGATGGTAGATATACAACTATATTATGGTATAGGGTGTTGTAGATTAATGATGTGGGGGAACAATGTGGTTGGTGGTTCAAACTTCGTAAAGTCAAATTTTGAAAGAAAACTAAAAAAAAAAATTGCTTACTTTTGAGAGATCGGGCACTAGCTTGAGGGATGTTACAAAAAACAAAAAATTAAGGGATATGTATCTATATACTCCATATCAAGGATCGAGAATTCATCTCATATTTATTTCTACATTGTCAATTTTCTCCGTGGATTTGGAAAGACATTGGTTAGTGGACATGAAAAGGAAATGTGTGGCAGGGTTTATCAATGGAGGGTTGTCTTCATCATTGGTTCCAGGGTAGAAATCAAATGTTTATAGAGTTTCCCCTTTCTTGGTATCATAAAGGGTAAATATATTGCTTGTAATTCCTTGATATTTTAAAACAAATCTATATAATCCTTTAAGTTCATTGCACATGTTTGTTCTATTTTTCAATCCGATATACATAAATCCAAGAAAAAGCCCCATGACAATTGGAATTTATTGATAGATAGGTCAAAATATTGTGTTTTTATTTATTGAGATTATCAAGGAAAATACACTATTTATGGTATCAATGGTATTGGGAATGAGACAAATCATTGTGTTGATTGTGTGGCCTTGAGAGAGATGTTAAAATCAGTGGTAAGCAAGGAAGTTCAACATCTCCAAGTTTTTGTTGATTATCAACTAGTCATCAAGTGAATGGGGAATGAATATAATATATAGAATATGAATCTTCTTGCTTTGTTTACTCATTTGATCCTTTTAGGTCATTTCACAAGTTTGATACATTTTTCAATCTGATAGACATAAATCCAATAAAAAGTCCCATGATGATTGGAATTTATTAATAGATAGGTCAAAATATCAGGTTTTTATTTATTGATATTGTCAAGGACAAAACATTTTTTATGGTATCAATTGTATTGGGAATGAGACAAATAACTAAATTTTGATTGTGTGTCCTTGAGAGAGCTGTTAAAATTAGTCGTAAGCAAGGAAGATCAACATCTCCAAGTTTTTGTTGATTAGCAACTAGTCACCAAGTGAATGGGGATGAATATATAATATATTCAATATAAATCTTCTTCCTTTGGTTATTCATTTGATCCCTTTAGTTTGTTGCACAAGTTTGTTCTATTTTTCAATCCGATAGACATAAACCCAAGAAAACGTCCCATGACAATTGGAATTTATTGATAGATAGGTTAAAATATTGGTTTTTATTTATTGAGTTTGTTAAGGAAAATATATTATTTATGGTATCAATGGTATTTGGAATGAGATGAATAATTATGTTGATTGTGTGGCCTTGAGAGAGCTATTAAAATTTGTTGAGATTTGGGTACCAAGGAAAGTGGTCCCCTTGTGTTTGTGAGTCTCTAAACATAAAGGGGGAAAGTATTACCCTCATGCTTGTACTTTATGTTATAATTTCACTTTGACTTTATTCACTTAGTCTAAAGTGAATTTATTCACTTAAGTCATAAAGTGAAATTAATTTCACTTAAATGTGAATTAATGAACATAAAGTGAACTATGGAAACTTAAGTGGATTATGAGAT
>SNQJ01S0221804.1:0-15009 GCA_010110895.2 Picea sitchensis
ATTATTTATTAATATTAATCTTATCCATTTAAATTGTATCGTTATTCTAAAGGCTATTTGTAGGAGAAATAATTTTTTTTTTTAATTGTAGAGGCTATTTGCAGGAGAAATAATATTTTTTTTAAATTGTAGATCTAGAAGGAAGATCCAACACATTCAGAGTAACAATGCACCTTAGGTTTGATTAATTTAATATGCCTCTATTTGTTATGGCATTATTATGTTATGAACATCTAGGTAAGCTATGACTATCATACTAATCATTGATCAAAATTAAAGTCAAAGTATTAGATAGATTAAGCTTTAGATTATAGAGTTTATTTTCTCACTCATATTTCTATCAAGAAAGCATATTATCTTAGTACAAAGGACAAGTTGAAGAAAATACTTATCATCTTGAGTGAAGGAAACTCCGAATAAAAGCAACACATATAAGACTCTAGGTTCCAGGTTTAATTGATTAAATTCATAAGATTCAAATTTACACATATCAAGTTTGATAACTACTAAACACTATAGTTGTGATAGAAATCTTTGAAAAGTTTTATTACTGAATAATTGGAAGCATATGAGGACTATTGAGATAAATGTTGATTGTAATTATTTACTAGCACAGCCGCTAACTCGCGGCTGAGAACACTGAAAGGTAGCGGTTGAGAACGCGTGTCCCGAATACACTGAGAACGCGTGCCCCCAATATAAAACGTTTGTGGTAATCCGTCTGTGGTAATATGAAACATTTGACTGCATTAGGTTGATAAATCGAATGTGGCAATTACATATCCTTACAGTAATTTTTTAATGTGATTAGGTAAATGTTAAAAAGTAAACATGTTAACAGATGCCTTGATAAATGCAAGAAAGTTATGAACAATAAATCTGATCCATTGATTTTGGAGGACGACTAAGAANTCCTTACAGTAATTTTTTAATGTGATTAGGTAAATGTTAAAAAGTAAACATGTTAACAGATGCCTTGATAAATGCAAGAAAGTTATGAACAATAAATCTGATCCATTGATTTTGGAGGACGACTAAGAATATGCCAGCATCTTTAATGCATAGCCATCAGATTAGGGTTTAAGGTTAAATAAGATTGAAAGATCATTAATTGTGCCCATTGTCAATAGGTGTATGCCTTTCGGTGTAACTAGATATAACTAGCATCTCCCCTAGGAGAAACTTCATGTTTTGTTTCCAAGTTACCATGGAGGAATAATTGATCACAACACTAGAAGAGTGTTTCTCTCATTTCTTATTATTGTATTTATTACTTCTGACCCTTGTTTCAAGCAGGTCACAAGTGATAGATCTAAAGGAGCTATTGGGAGGATTGTTCTTGCTATTGTTTTATTGTAAAGAGTATTATCCGTGTCTACTATTTTTCCCTTGTTGTTCTTGTTCTAGGCAGTTCACAGGTGATAACCCTAAGGGAGCTATAGTGACGGTTGTAGGAAGAAACATATTAGATGAGACATGGAGTAGACTATCCAAGTTGTATACATGACCATATACATCCATGTACTAAAGAAGAAGAAGAACAAGCTACTTTTGCTAGATACTGAATGTAATGTCTCTTTCCAAATAGGAGCTCTAGAGAGGAGGCTTAATGGTATAAACCACTCTGTTAGCCTATATCTAGGGCCAGAAAAGGGGTAAGTAGGGTTACTAGAGGTCACTCTAGTCAAAGGTGCTATGTTCGGAAAGTGACATTGAGCTAAAAATGGTTAAAAGTGTTTTTAAGTCATTATGACCTAAAAATAGAACAAATGAGATAAAATTAGAAGTCAATAATGAATTAGGGTTTCAACAGTGAATTAGGGTTTTGGAAAGCTATAAGAGAAGAGCCAGCGACCTAATTTATCATTATGCAGATTATGACTTGTCATTAAGGAGAGAGGCGCATCTCAGGAGAGATAGTTCAGTGGATTCCAAGAGGAAGACACCAGTTGGATGATTTTGATGTTGAGAGACACACCCTAGTCACCGTGAAGATCACACAGGTCTTCCATCATTCTTCAGCAACAGTTACACACGGTCCAACAGCAAGGATGCACTAATCCAGGGTGAGGGCGCAACACTTGAGGATATTAAGTGGATCAACTTGTCCCATCCGGGAGGAGTTCAAAGATTCCCCTTCGACCGAGTTTAGAAGAAGGCAAGGCACATATATTTTCTGATTCCTCGTCAGATTCCGACAGAGGAATCATCAGGGGTGCATTTTCCAGACTTGGATGTGCGACACTTTTGGCGGATACATTCGAGGTTCCCGAGCGAGCATCAGATCAGATTCAGGGAAACCCTTTCGACCCATTTCCCAGTAGAACAAGGCAATCATTTTGAGATACATCTCATTCGATTTTGACGATGGAATCAATAGGGCAGATTTTTTCAGTGAGAGAGGGGGACATTCCCCCAAGGGGATTTATCTGGGGTCCAGACCCACCAGCAGAGGGGCTAGTCAGTTACTAGGCCTGATACCTAGAGCAAGGTGCACCATTTGTGATAGTTTCTAGGATATTCCGAGAGGTATAACTGCCAAGGTGAACTTTCCAGACTTCCAACAGTTTCCATAGTTCCAGCTCATCCATTGATCTCGCAGTTCTTATCTATTATCTGGTATTATCATTTAGTTTTCTTATTGTATTCCAGCTAAGATCCTTTTCTCTTTTGATCTAGCCGAGTGACTCATTTTATTTAGTCGTATTCATCCTTTGTACTTTGCAGAGATATAATAATATAAAATTTGCAGTCCTTTGTCACATTTGTTATTTGTATGATCATTTATATGTTGTAAACGATTAATCCTACACACACATTAGCATCATTTTCTAGACTAGCCAAGTCAGGAACATTACAGTGGTATCATAGCTTTAGTCCTGCCAGCCTGTGACTAAAGACGATGACTGTAGTAGAAGACCCAGAGGGCCCTGAACATGTAGGTGATGAATATGTCACTTACAACAGGCATAGGGAAAGAATGTCTAGGACTGACTTTCCTCCTTTTCCACCTAGCTCAGAGGAAGATGAAGAGGCACAGAGAGAAGCAGAGAGAAGGGAAGAGCGTGAGGCTGACTGTGAGGCTCAAAGGATGGTAGGAGACAAATATGACTGACCAGAGGGAAGTGACAAGGCCCCCATGGAACCAGAGAAAACTTGCATGTAGGTTATCGATGATATGTTAGCTAGTCAGCGGACCATGTCTCAGTCCTTGGCACAGGTGTTTGATAGATTGGCTAGAGTGGGTATCCTAGATACACAAGCCCCGCATGCAGCACAATGGAATTCAAGAGAAGGAAGTAGACCCAAGTCACCCACTGGCACATACACCTCTTCTTGTAGGATTCCCAGACCCTTATTTCCTAGTTTCTAAAGGGCAACCCCGGTAGCAGCACAATCAACGATAGCACAGAGGTCGCCCACTCATGCAGAGTACATAGAAAAGTATCAAAGGGAGTACACATCATTGGGTCATGAATTCCATCAGGACATGACCCTAATCGAGTATTGTGGACTTAGACTCGGGAACCGCCCGAGAGAGCCACAAAGAGGAGGACCGCAACAACAACAAGGGCATAACATGGATTTCATCCAAAAATTTGGTAAACTCACCATACCTTCTTTCGACAGATCATCCAAATGCACCATGAGAGCTTGGGTACAAAAGCTAGACACATACTACAAGCTTAATCAAATGACCGAGACAGAGGCCATCAGCTTTGTGACCTTACACTTGGAGGGTGAGGCACATGAGTGGTGGTATCATGGATTGGGGACATTGGGTAACAGTCACATCACTGCCTATAGGGAGTTCACAGAGAGTCTCATGGACAGGTTCAAAAGGAGGGATCCCGAGATCCACTTCAGGGATCTAGCCCAGTTGATACAAACTGGCACAATAGAGGCATTCATCACGAAGTTTCAGTGGGTAGTCATGGCAATGACAGATATATCAAAGCCTAGGCTAATCATGCTATTCACAGAGGGAATCACAGATCCTTTGAGAGGATGCATGAAGGCATATAGACCTCCCACCTTCCAGGATTCCATCCTTCACACTCGAGATTTTGCAGACTCAGTGCCAAAGACTAAAACCTTTTCCAAACACTTCTTACCCTAGAAGGATCAAGACAGGAATCCATTCCAGAGAGAATGGAAGGGAAAGGAGAAGTTGGATGATGATACTAGGTGAGAGCTTATAAGAAAGAAGCTTTGCTTCAACTACAGAGACCCTTAGGTCCCATGCCACATGTGCATGGGCAAGGGAGAGATTCATTATATTGAGGTGGAAATAGACAGTGTGGGCAGTGAGGAGGAGGAGTAGGACAATGGATCCACTAGCTTAGAGGAGGAGTCAGCACAGGCAGAGGAGAAGCCTCCCCATAGACCACCAACACCGGCAGGATCCCATCCTCTAGTAGTCCCATAGTCGCCTGAGCAGGATAACAGGAGGAAACCAACAAAGGGAGGAGTCATAGAGACCCTTTATTGTATTCCCAGGTATGATACCCTCCAGATCAGAGGGACTATTCAAGGGCAACGAAAAATCACCCTGATAGATGGTGGAGCCACCCACAACTTCATCGATGCTTCACTAGTATCAAGACAGGCACTTTGGACAGAGGAGTTTGAGGGGTTTGATGTTGCAGTAGCAAATGGCCATAGAATGGAGTGTTTATATAGAGTCCCAGAATTGGAGGTAAATTTTGCCAACTACATAGTGAGAGACACATTTTATGTGGTTGACCTATCTGACACAGATGTGGTGTTGGGAGTCCAATGGATGATTACCTTGGGAAAAATCACCACCAATTACCAAACCTTGGAGATGGGATTCAAAGACCATGACGAGAAGAAGGTTGTTCTAAGAGGTATGTCGACAGGGGCACCCAGGATAGTTTCAACCAAGAGGATGGAGAGGATATTCAGACATGGGGAGGTAGAATATGCTGATGAGTGTTTGATCACTACACAGAAGGATTCAGAGGGTCGAAAATAATATCATACAGAGATCAATAATTTGTCAGGACGACATCAATAGGTTTAAGAGTCAATTCCAGTAGGGAGACCACCTAACAGTGGGTTTGAGCACACCATTGAGTTGGAAGAGGGGGGAAAACTGATGATCACCCCCCCTATAGTCATCCTAGGAGATTCAAGGATGAGATAGAGAAGGCAATCAACGAATTGCTAGTGATGGGACACATCAGACCGAGTAGTATCCCATTTGCTTCTTTAGTTGTCTTAGTTCTGAAGAAGGATGACACCATGAGAATGTGCATTGATTATAGAGCCTTGAACAAGAAAACCATCAAGAACCGGTATCCTATCCCATGCATTGACGAGTTGATGGATGAACTGCATGGGGCATTTTTCTTCTCAAATATTGATCTATGCTCTAGGTATCACCGGATCAACATCCGAGAGTAGGACATAGAGAAGATGGCATTTCGATGTCACTTTGGAAATTTCGAGTTCCTGGTTATGCCATTTAGGCTAACCAATGCACCCGCTACATTCTAGTATTGCATGAACCATATATTTAGGGATCAGTTGAGGAAATTAGTCTTGGCTTTCTTTGACGACATCTTGGTCTACAACAAGACATGGCAGGAGCATATGAGGCACTTGGATGAGGTATTGAGCATCATGAAGGCACAGACATTATATACCAAAGATTCCAAGTGTGAGATCGGTATGACAGAGCTTCTTTACTTAGGCCATATCATTAGTGCGCATGGTGTATAGGTGCACCAGGAAAAGATCAGGGCCATTCTAGACTGGCCAATGCCCAGGAACGTAACACAGTTGAGGAGTTTCTTTGGGTTGTGCAGCTATTACAGGCGGTTCGTCCGAGGTTTTTCTCATCTTGGAGCACTGCTAATGTATCTTACCAAGCATGGGGATTTCATTTGGACCAAGGAATCACAGAAATCCTTTGATCACATGAAGGAATTCATGAGCACTTGTCTAGTGTTGGCATTACCAGACTTCACCTTGCCATTTGTACTAGAGTGTGACGCATCCGATGAGGGTATCGGGGCAGTTCTAATGCAGGAAGGACACCCCATTGTATTCGAGAGAAGGAATCTCAGTCATCTCAAGAGGTTGTACTCCATTTATGACAAGGATATGTTGGAAAGCATGCATGCCTTGACCAAATTCAGACAATATTTGGTGGTCAGCAAATTTTTGGTTAAGACAGATCACAACAGCTCGAAGTATTTCCTTGAGCAGAAGGACCTTAGTGAGCACCAACATAAATGGGTGACGAAGGTACATGAATTTGAATTCGACATAGAGTATGTAAAGGGGAAGAATAATATTGTGGTTGATGCACTATCGAGGAGACTTGCGGCCTGTTCTTTGATGGAGATTTCAGCAGATTGGAAATCCCACTTGTTAGTGGAATATTCCAAGAACAAGTTCTCTTGTGAGGTGATGGATGGATAGATACATGATGACGGGTATAGGGTCGTTGAATATGTCATATTCTACAAGGATAGAGTCTACTTGGTGCCAGATTTGGGGCTCAAGAAGAAGATACTCACAACAGTTCATGATTCACCTGTAGTAGGCCATTAGGGGTTTTTGAAAACTTAAAGACAGATCATGGAGAGGTTCTCATGGAAGGGCCTCAAATAGGACATTATGAGACACGTCAATGAGTGTGTGACTTGTCAGCAGAACAAGTCAGAGCATGCTCTTCCAACAGGGATACTTCAGCCACTCTCCATTCCATAGAAGAAATGGGAGAGTATATTGATGGACTTCATCACATGCCTACCCAAGGTCTAGGGTAAGGACTATATCTATGTAGTGGTTGAAATATTGACCAAGTTTTCTCACTTCTATGCCATACTGACATAGTACAATGCAGTTCAAGTAGCCGATATATTCTTCAGGGAGGTCTTGAGACTTCATGGGTTGCCGAGGAACATTGTCAGTGACAGGGATAGTCGATTCATGGGGACATTCTAGAGAAAGTTGTTTTAGTTGGTGGGGACAGAGCTGACACCCAACACCAGCTATCACCCACAGACAAATGGGAAGACCGATATTGTCAACAAGTGGGTTGAAGGATAGTTGAGAAACTATTTAGGTGGACAACAGAGAACATGGGTAAAGTGGCTACTTCTAGGAGAGCATTGCTACAACACCACTTTCCACATGTCCATTGGTATGACACCCCTCTAAGAATTGTACGGATATGATGCTCCCACTTTGGTAGACTTTTTTTTCTGGGAGAGCAGAGCTTCCAAGGCCATGGATAAGATCACAGAGAGTCAGGAGATTCTCATGTTGTTGAAAGAGAACCTACAGATGACACATAACTGACAGAAGATGAGTGCGGACAGACACAAGATAGAGTGCAACTTTGAGGTTGGGGATTTTGTTTTATTGAGACTCCAACCTTACAGACAGTCATCTATGAAGAAGAATGGGGTTGAGAAGCTCAAGCCTAGATTTTATGGCCCTTATAGGATCATGCGTCGAGTAGGCGAGGTTTCTTATGAGTTAGATCTTCCAGAAGGGAGAAAGATTCATAATGTGTTCTACATATCTTACCTCAAAAAGGTAGTGGGACAATTCATTAGCACCTTAGAGGAGCTTCCCCCATTGGATGAGGAGGGACAGTTGGAGTTCATTCCGGAGAAGGTTTTGGATTTCTGGGAGCGAAAACTGAGGAGCAGCATCATCGGAGAGTGTTTGATTAGATGGAGAGGGATTATAGTAGAGGACGCTACTTGTGAGAGCAAGTAGGTGTTGGAGCACCCTAGATTGGTATTGCTTGAGGACAAGCAATTTCGGGAAGGGAGGACTGTAATGTCCCTTTCCAAATAGGAGCTCCAGAGAGGAGTCTTAATGGTCTAAACCACCCCATTAGACTATAGCTAGGGCTAGAAAATGGGTAAAAAAGGTTACTAGAGGTCACTCCAGTCAAAGGTGTTATGTTCGGAAAGTGATATTGAGCTAAAAATGGTTAAAAGCACTTTTAAGTCATTATGAGCTAAAAATAGAACAAATGAGATAAAATTAGAAGTCAAGAGTGAATTAGGGTTTCAAAAGTGAATTAGGGCTTTGGAAATCTATAAGAGAAGAGTTAACGACCTAATTCATCATTATGCAGATTATGACTTGTCATTGAGGAGAGAGGCGCATCTTAGGAGAGATAGTTTAGTGGATTCCAAGAGGAAGACACCAATTGGTTGATTTCGTTCTTGAGAGACACACCCTAGTCACCGGGAAGATCACACAAGTCTTCCATCATTCCTCAGCAATAGTTATGCAGGGTCCAACAGCAAGGGCACACTTATCCAAGGTGAGGGCGTACCTCTTGAGGAGGTTAAGTGGATCGACTTGTCCCATCCGGGAGGACTTCAAAGATTCCCCTCCAACCTAATTGAGAGGAAGGAAAGGAACATATTTTTCCTGAATCCTCGTCAGATTCCGATGGAGGAATCATCTGGGGTGCATTTTCCAGACTTGGAAGTGCTACACATTAGGCGAACATGTTCATGGTTCCCGAACGAGCATCATATCAGCTTCAGGGAAACCATTTTAACCCATTTCCCAGTAGACCAAGGCGATCATTTTGAGATACATCTCATTCGGTTCTGGTGGTGGAATCATTAAGGAACATTTTTCCAATGAGAGAGGGGTTCATTCCCCCAGGGGGATCCATCCGGGGACTAGACCCACCAGCAGAGGGGCTAGTCATTTACCAGGCCTGAGAGCTAGAGAAGGGTGCACCATTTGGGAAAATTTCTAGGCCATTCCCAGAGGTATAGCCGCCAGGGTGAACTTTCCATACTTCCAGCAGGTACTGTATGGGCTGCCATAGTTTCAAATCATCCATTGATCCCACAGTGCTCATCTATTATCGGGTATTATCATTTATTTTTCTTATTGTTTTCCGACTAAGATCATTTTGTATTTTGATCTAGCCGAGTGATTCATTTTATTTAGCCGTATTTGGCCTTTGTAATCCGCAGAGATATCATAATATAAACTTTGTCGTCCTTTGTCACATTTGTTATTTGTATGATCATTTATATGTTGTAAACAATTACTCCTACACACACATTAGCAATGTTTCCTAGACTAGCCAAGTTAGGAACAGTACACTGAACATCTCATATGGAGACAGATCATGAGGATCAGAAGGCTCCAAAGATGATAGAAAAAATCCGTGTAGTGCACTTGATCACTCTTCAGATTATCAGGAAGAGTTAGTAGAGAAAGAAGGGCCTACCCAAAATCAATTCAGTAACCAGGAAGAGACCAGCATGGTCCCATGACACTTTCCAAGATGCAAAGACCTTAGCCATATAACGTTGATGAGCCATTTCAAAGGGAGAATATGCCTCTGAAGATTATATAGACTCAAAGGGAGTCAAGATTCAGAGTGAGCATGGAGACTAAGACTAAGCCTAATCTTAGAGAGGATCATATGGGAAAAATAGACATCTTCCAGGACTGATAAACATATGCCATAAGTTCAGAATACTAGATCGTAGCTTCAAATACTTCTAGGAGATGTGAAATCTCCTTGGAATATTCCCTTGTTTCAGTGGCAAGAGGAAGCAACTCAGAAGGACTCAGATATGGATTTTTCCTTGAGACCAAAAGGGAAGTCAGTGGTGACTTCCAAGATTGATATAGCATATCAAGCATGTTTCAAATAATAGTATAAAGATGTACAAGACTGATTTGTGTCTAGAGGATTCTCCTGGGAAGAGGGGGAAGACTATGATGAGACACTTCCTCTAGTAATCAAAAGAAGTATGTAAAGAATAACCATAATCCATTAAAAGAGGTCGATTCAGTATGATATTCAAAGGAAGAAAATGAATTTTTTATCGTGATGGAGTAGAGGATCTACTCTTAGAGTTTTACACCTATAGTGAGAATGGATTAGTCATTATCAGTTTCAAAAAAGGCAGCTATAGGAGTAGAGTCCCAGTTCTAGAAGGAATAGTTGTAGAGAGAGTAGAGGACATACTCTCACCCAATGAGACAGATAGTTCTTTTTAGAAATAACATAGAGCTAGCACATGTGTGTACATATTGAGAAGCAACTGAGAAAGTATACCATTTTTGTACAATTTGATTTGAAGATTTGGTTTTTTGATATATTTGAAGAACACGAGGAAAGATACATGTTTTTCAGTGAACACATTGAGTCAGTAAAGGATTGAGCCTAAACATGTTCACCTGATTATCAAAAAACATGTGATGAGGTACCTAAAGGGTACAATCAATTATGGACTCATATATATCTCGTATTAGGAGATAATATTGTAGGGATACACATATACAGATTGAGCATGCAGTATCACAGACCGGAAAAGTACATCTGGATGTTGCTTCAGTATGGGATCAATTGTGATCTGATGGTTTAGTGAGAAGAAAAACTATATGGCACTTATTTTTGTAGAGGTAGAGTATGTGACAACATGGTCAACTTGTGGAGAAGCACCATTTCTTCAGAAGTTGATTGCAAAATTGTTTGATCTCGAGTTGGTAACCCCAATGCAGGATGGTATGTTATTCCAATTAAAGTGAAAAACTTCCTATGATATATAGATCCATGATTGAAAACAAGACGATGATCAGGTATGCAGAAGCATTGAAGAAATGATGATGACCGTGACAAAAATAATACCTTCCTTGCTAAGAGGGAGTGTTGAAGATTAAATAGCTTCAGAAGATATCCTTATTTCATTTGACCAAGACAAACCCTAGATAATGTTATTATATTATATTTATTAGTATGACCCTATTGTGCCTTTGTAAAAGTTGACCCTATTGTGCCTTGACACTTAAATGTAATTTAAGAGGGTAAAGTGAGAGGTTGGACCATCCATAATTTAGGGAGGCCAGAAAACTATTTATAAGGGAGGCTAGCGCCTCACTTGTTCACACACTCATAAGATCTGTAACAAGAGGAAAACTGCACAAGTCTTGGAGGAGAAGCTATTGTAGCTAGGTGTAACGTCAAGGAGGTTTTTTGGTCTATCTCTTCTATTCATCTTGGTTAAGTGGTGTGCTACTCTTCCTATTAAAGGAGTAGAGGAGGATCTTCTACTTTGCTAGTTCTCTCTTGGAGAGAATAATTGTTCTTGGTTTGAGAATCCATATTGAGGAAGTTTTTTCGATTTTCTTCCCCAAGAGGGTTTCCCAGGATAATCTTTGTGTCTCTCTTGTTTCTGTGATTTCCTCTCTGTCAGTGATCTTATATATGAAACTAATGTGTGTTGTCGATTAAAATTGTAATGATGAAATCTGCATGCAAATTATTTCTAAAGCGCTATTATGTAACTATGCTAATAATATAATACTAGCATGTGGGACCCCCTTGTAGACTAGAGGTGCAAGGATAGACATATTAGACATGTTTTTATACCATTTTGATGCTTCCTAAATAGTCTTATATGTTTTATGATGCAGTATTGGTTTGATTTGGTGTGATAATAAGTGGATAATGTGTTATTGTGGAAGATTTTTTGCGACACAGGACAGTTTTATGGGTATGAGGAGCATGTTGTTATAGTTGTTATGTCATAAAATTGTTACTAATTCTTATGATTGATTACTTAGATACATATATGAAAAGGATAATTTAATGGTATCATGATCAAAACAAAACTATGAAATGGTTCTAAAGTATAGCAAAAGCAATGAAACTATGCATTTGAGCTATAATAATAGACTATATTGAAATTTCGAAAGAAAGAGTTAAGTGATTCTAGTGTTAGTCCTAGATGTTATGCTATTTGTTTGGTTAATCGACTATGTTAATTTCATTAGAATGTGAATGGAGGCGAATATAGCATTGTTAATATGGATTATTGTGTGGGGTTATGGCAAGGGTTAACATGTAAGCTATCTTGGGTGGCGCACTATGCAATGGATAGCGCCTCAGATA
Organism: Picea sitchensis; assembly: GCA_010110895.2. NCBI lineage: Eukaryota > Viridiplantae > Streptophyta > Pinopsida > Pinales > Pinaceae > Picea > Picea sitchensis. The sequence goes on from SNQJ01S0221804.1 coordinate 11,933, forward strand.
TCACGATGGTTTGGGATTGAATATGCATTGGTTATGTGGCTTGATTATTGGTGAATGTTATGCTTACTGGGATGTATCGTACCTTGAATTGAATGGGGCTAGGTGATGGAAGTGACGTGCATTTACTGCACATCACTCCATACTTTACCTATCGCCCGTCACCCTAGCATTGTTCCATTGTTGCAATTTCGATATGTTTGTTGTGAAGCTCCACATTTTCAATTTTTTGGAAGTGAAATCTCGACCAACTCGCCATTTAAGCGATTTTCCCACAAGTATGATTATTTTCTCTCCATCCATGATGTATTCTCTATTGTATGAACCAAATGATGGCTCAGTGATGCTCGGATTATGTGTGTTCTTAATATTTTCGACTATGTGTAAATGTGTGTTGTGGTTGTCTGTGGTGACTGTAAAAGGTTGGAAATTATAATCATAGAAATGGGCATTATTAAGTTGTGCATTGGTGTTTGCTCGATCAGTGTAGTTTTATGATGGGTCTCTGTGGAATAATAAGTAACAATGGTTGAATATGGCTCTGGGTTGATGATTGAGGGTTTTTGTTCTGTGTATCACTGTCGGTTAAATAGGTTCATGTTAGTCTTTGTGGTAACCCTTACCCAGATGCATAGAAATTGCCAACAATTGTTGTGTCCTTTTCTTCAAACCCCAAGTTGTGGTTGATGGCCCTTTCTTGTTGTCTTCTCACTGAAGTTTCCCAAGATCCAATCTTGTTCCTCACTATTGTTGTTGTCAAGTTTTTTGGATCTTCAAGTGTTGGAAATAGATGTTATATCTCTATGTTTTTTTGAATAATCATCACTGTTAAGTTAACCCTCGTCTCTTCTTTGCGAGTGTTGGACGCACCTGTGTGCACTAGGTTATTTTAATCTTACTGTCTTTGCTCTCCTCGGGTGTTGACTATTGGTTCCATTGCTGGGACTTGGAGTAATAATTAAAGACTGTGTGGTTCACTGCTATGTTTTTTTTAAATGTATCGGATATGGAATCACAATATTTGTATACTGCCACAAATCAACAACAAACTTTTTTTTATCATCTATTGGATATGGAATCATGATATTTGTATACTGCCACAATCCTTTACTCTTCAGTAGGATTTCTATATCTAGTTCCCATAATGCATAATTTGATCCATTCATAATTACAGGATCGATTTTCAAATTCATCTTCAATACCTAGACAGATCAGATTTGTTTCCACAATTTACAGTTTCCAAATCACCAGCCCAAAGTCAATCACACAACAAATCAAAATCAACACGATTTGGAGACAAGCGAGGTCATAATCATCCACTCTGATACCATGTTGGGGATTGGGAGTAACTTAATATGAAATTCATAAAGAGAACAAAAATGGCATCGACATGATGATAATGACCCATCGGGTCTACTATTTATAGCTTCGAGATCGAACTAACCTCTTATTCACATATATTTGTCATTGGTTAGAGTTGACTCTATTAAAACCATGTTGTCTAATCATCTCGACAAGGATGCTCAACTCGACCATTCATGCATCCAACTTGTAGTCATTTTCTTGACTGGTTGATCCATTCACTGACTATCTTCAACTACTAGTAGAGTGTTTGATCTAGATGCTTGTAGACTACTCAACCAATTGATGTAGAGATCAAGTCGATTGCTCAAGCCACTGCTTGACTGTATAATTCCAAGAGAAGTGTGATGAACCATCATAATTTGATGTTCCAACAAAATATGTTATTGTGATTATCAAGGAACTATATATTTTAATGTTATATAAAAATAATGATAATATTAAAAATATAATTAGTTTGTGAATGTTTTTATATTTATGTAAACATTATGTGCTATATTAGCATTAGAAACAATTTCATGGTGCTACTATACTATATGGAGGAAGTGTATATTATACTATATTGGGGATGGGAGAATATATAATTTTGTATAACAAGAATAGTTTTTAAATATTATAAAAGGAGACTATGTTGGTTTATGAGAAACTACTTGGGGCTTCAATCCAAGAGTAGGGATCATCTTCAATAGTTTTGATAGCTCAAGTGCATAGTTTTTGTTTTTTTTTTTGTATTTGTTATGTTTCAATTTTTTCAATAGGTTTTATGGGATCATTGATATGTCATTTATGAGTTTATCGTCATAATTGAGACATTCAATCGGGCTTCACCAATCGATACAAAATAAATTGATTCTTAATGTCTGTAAAAATCTCACCCATGATGTTTTGTTTGACTATTTAAAAATGTAAAACAGAGTAAACCTTTAGTTGCAAACAAGTTACAATCATAAATTTATGACACATAATATGCAATTGTATAATTTGATAAACACATCATTTAAAAGTGTGATGAAATGAGTAATGTAATTTGCATGAAAATATAAACATTTAAAACAACAAAGACCATATATAAATATAATCATTCAATAATCACATTCACATTCACATCATGGCACGTGAGGGGTATTCTTCATGATCAAGAAGGAGAAAAGGACAACATTACATATGGATTCTTGGAGTCTGCAATCAAGTAGAGATCTATGCTTTTTTACAAGATTTGAAATTAGCTTGAGCTCAACAAATTTTTTCCATTGTTGTGATTGGAGATTCAATAATTATTATTCAAAAAATGCATAAAAATTCAAAGTCAAACAATTATAAAGTCACATGGATCCTATTCCAATATAAGAAAAAGGTGGCTAGACTTCATAAACTGAAATTTATCCACAAAAGATATTATAAAAGAATAGAAATAGATATATCATCTCATGCATCAAATTTATGAAACCATTTATATTTTTCTCTTATTTTTTTTTTTTTAAAAACACTTAATTTTTCAAAATAATTCTTATTTATGATTTTTTATATATAGTTATTAATAAATACATAAATATATAGTTATTAATAAATTTATGAAACCATTTATATTTTTCTATTATTTTTTTTGGTAAAAAAAACACTTAATTTTTCAAAATAATTCTTATTTATGATTTTTTATATATAGTTATTAATAAATACATAAACTGTAATAAAATATATATTTCATAATAATTTATTAA